>JAOWBB010001659.1:0-43681 GCA_028565995.1 Ricinus marginatus | reverse complement strand
GCGGGGGGAAAGGAGGAGGAAAAAGGAACTGTTCCAGGGCTCGATGGAATTTTCACCTGGAAATTTCGGATATGATCCAAAATACGAAATGACAGTCGATGTGTCGATTCCGAGATCCTCCGCCAACGTTTAAGGCCTGGATTTAAAAATCAGATTTCCATTTGTTCGAAAAATAACATTATCTACTGAATTTAGTATCCGAACATTAATCGAATTCGTAATTCAACGGGGACGAAATGAAAAAAAAAATTTATGGAATAAAAAAAAAAAAAAGGTTTTTCTTTTAATGGGAGTCATGACAGTTCGGATAAAATATACAAAAATTCGATGTACATATATATATATAAAATGTCCTATTATTAAATCCATACATAGATTAAAATGAAATGAATATATTTTATTTATGTATAGACATATTTGAGCGATTCTGCATAATGGCAGAATTCCAGCGTGAAAGATGGCGACCGACGTTTTAAAGCGAGGCCGCTTGTAAATGTTACCCCGATCTCCAGTGGTCGGCGGTACCTTAAAAAAATTTGCGGCAGGAAAAGGTTTGCCCGCCCCCAACGGTGAAACCGGAAACTCCGATGCCAGGAAGAAAAAAAAAAAAAAAAAAACAAAATCGGATGGGAAGAAGCACATAAGAAGCGGCGCGATCTGGAGGGCCGCAAGCCTAACACTTCTTCTTTTCCTGCGGACCAATTCGATTGCCAACTTATGACCCCCGAAAAAACACGTTCGGGATAAAGCCGTAAAACCATTTACTTATATTCCCAACGTATCTTATGGCAAAAGTGGTAAATTGGCGTTTTCTTTTTTTTTTTCTTTTTTAAAAAAAAAAGCTTAAATTACAGATTTCGGAAGAAAGTCCAGAAAAGGGAGCAACCAAATGGGATAAGTGAAAAGTAAATTTGGAAAAGTAAACGGTCTTAAAAAAAACGCCCATTCTTTCGCTGCTGTTTTCATGCGGTCTTTGAGTGTTTCCGCCGCGGACCAGATCAAACTCCATAATTACACGTATCAGTCGCGAATAATGTATTTACAATCGGTTGTTTTTGAACGGGGGGGGGGGGAAAAAAAATATAGATTGCAACGCATACGAATTCGGAAAATGTTCCGAAATTGGAGCGTTATTTTGGAAAATCTGTAAAAAAAAAAAAAAAAAAAAAAATCCATGATCACCCAAATCTAAACGATCGTTAACCTCTCTCGGTGGCCCACACTGCTGAAAACAGCCAAAGCAATTTTCAAATATCATGATATATATATTTCAAGCTTGGTTCTCTATCTTTGAGTAAAAACGAATCCTATTTTCTCCTGCCTCCTGCCTAATGACTGGAATTATGAATATTTGATTTGTACCTCATTCGCCACTCTGCCCCGCTGAGGATTAATAAGGAGAAAGAACGTCAAGTCAGTTTGAAATTTCGCTCGTGACAATGTATTCGGGTATTATCAGGAATTTTCATAATTTAAAGAAAATTCCCGGCCTATGCCTGAAACTTGAACTGCAGATTTCGAGCCTTTACTCCATTTAACGGGAGAAGCCTTTTCTCGATCACGGCGAAATCCCTACGTATATATATATATATATATATATATATATATTCATGAGACGTGCAACTCTGTTTGACGCTTAAATTTTATATTTTATAAAAATATACATGTGCCGTTCTGCGGTTGACAATCGATATCCAACAGACTTCGCTCAAAATATCATTCTTTTCGTTTTCTTATGACAGAATTGTACTGCCCATGCCTTCGTGTCGAAAATTAAAAAAACAAAAATTATGTTTGTGTAATAAATGAAACACGAGGAGCTCCGTGCGAAATTAAAATATGATGGTGGCTCGATGGGGAGAATTTGCCGCGCAAGACTCTTTCCTATGTTCCCGGCTTCGAATTGTAATTCCAACAGCGATGCAAAATACAGGGAAAATGATTTGATCAAATATAGATTTTTTTTTTTTTTAAATTTTTTGAAGTCCCAAGGAAGAAAAAAAGAAATCACATTAACCCAAACCTGTGTTCCTTCTATCCGGAGAAAAAAAAAAAAAAAAGTCACGTCATTTAAGCACCACTTCGAACAGTTTAAAAAATTCAAAATGATCACCTTATTAAAAGGACTAAAAAACAAAATTTTACTGATGATATTTAAGAAATTAACCATCGGAAAATTTTATTTTTTGATAAGACAATTAAAAAAATGATCGAAAAAACTGATTTCATCCGATGCTGAAACCCCGTACCAGGGCACTTTAAAAGTACCTCGCTAAACGACAGATTTTTATATGAACCTGACATTTTTGTTACACATTAATGCAAATAATAACAAAGTATCGTCAATAACGTGACGAGGATTTTAGACACATTAAATAAAAAAAAAAACAACCAACGATCAAAAAAATATGTTGCGAAATCAAGATGCACATGAAAATATAGGTTTGCAGTGGGTGGAAGCATTCTTTTGACGTTGGTAAAGATTTCTTAAATTTTTTGTTTAGTATTCTCAGCCGTGAAAAGAAATGTTATAATATATATGGCAGGTGTGTATGTGCGTTAATGCAGAAATTTATTATATTACTCAATATATTGCAGATACGGATACATGGATATATATATATTAAATGGTGAAAGCACAATTACAATTTCATCATTCACCTTCACTTATATGAATTATATTATAGAATCATTTTAACACTGACTGCCACGGGTGTTTTCAATTAAATTCCTGGTGGGGCACACAGGGCCCCAGGAGAAACCCGCCCTGCCGGATCACATCTATTCATTTTGTTTATGTTCAGGATCCTCACTTGCCACCCCGCTTCTCTGCATGATGGTTTGAATTTTGCCGAGTACCGACCGACATAACTTAAAGTCTCTGTCCTAATTCATCTTAATTTTGAAAAAGAAAATTATAAAATTTAGTTTTTAAATGAGTCATGAATCAGTGAAGAAGAAACTTGTTACGGCACTCACGTAAATTCGAATGCAGTGATTGGGAAGAGAACAGATTGTCCAGAAGGGGAAATACAAATAAGATGACACTGTCAGATTCTAATTCGGATACCGAAATTGACAGTGAAAATAATTAAGATGAACAAAATTCTATCAATGTGCGACGCTCATGTGGTTGGAACCCTTCGACGCAACAAAAAATCCAAACCAAAGGCTCTTCTTGATTACAAATTGAAAAAGCGAGGATTGACAGCCGGAGAGGATAATTACGGAGTTTCTTGCTGGAATAGAGAGAGAGATACAAGATACGTAAGAATGTTGTCCACGATACATGCTTCGGCCATCGAAAAATCTAATGCACTGGCTGATTCGGAATATAAAGAAAAAAAAAAGGGAAATGCGATGTAGGTTAGTCACAAATATCAGATAAAAATATCAAATGATACCGGAAACTGGATGTACAACCATTTACGTTGAGAATATTATTTGTGAACGCTTTACTGATTTACAAAATTGCAAAAAGAGATGATTATAAATATCAGAAGATTTGGAGAATCGGTAGATGCAAAATTTTTGGGACTACCTTAAAATGCAATAAAGCCTTGCGACCGAAGAAATCGGTGTGATATAGCCGTTCGTGAAAAAAGCATTTTATACATATGTAACGTTATACGATGTCGTTAGAATGAAAC
The DNA here is from genome assembly GCA_028565995.1 of Ricinus marginatus. Taxonomy (NCBI): domain Eukaryota; kingdom Metazoa; phylum Arthropoda; class Insecta; order Psocodea; family Ricinidae; genus Ricinus; species Ricinus marginatus. The sequence goes on along the minus strand of JAOWBB010001659.1, from coordinate 40,031 downwards.
ATTTGAAATGGACCGATTGAAAGCAGATCTGATAAAAACTACAGCCTTTTTCTTTTTCTCAAAATGCTCCCCCGGCCAACTTTACCTTTGCATTGAATGTTTTATACTCCAAATAATCCGTTTTACAAACCAAAATAATTCAATAGTTTTATTATATCCAGTGGAATATCCGTTCAAATATTTCCAAAGATCCTTCGTAAAATAATCAAATAGGCGTCGACCAGAATATGGGCAATGTGACAATCAAAATATTAGGAAAAAAAAAAAAATAATGAAAGAAAGAAATCTGCCAAAATCGAGGAAAAATTAAACATATGAAATTTTATGATACGAAAAGTGGATTCAATGATGCTGGAAAACATTTTGGAAATTTCAAGCGGATGAAAAGCCATCTGGTGGGAAAATTTTAAATTATTCGGCATTTTATCTTTCCACTTTATAAAATCCGACAGAATTTCCTAATTTTCGATTTTAGACGCAAATTTTCCGGTTAAAATGTATTTTTTATACACATACAATGAATATGTTTTTTCCCTCAATTATCCTCTGATATTGCGTTGTTAATTTTAAGTATTTCATTAGCGTGAGGAAAAAAAAGATATATATATATATTTTTTTGTCTGATTATTGATTTTGAAAACGCATAAACACCAACTTGATTTAGTCTAAAATAAATAAGTAAATGATTATTTTTTTCTAGCTTTCTTTCGTCTAAAAAAGGATAGGAAATATTCTGTATTTTGTAACAGAGATATATTTAAATGGAACACGTTAGTCTGTTTCGATACGAAACTGGTCAGAAGCACGGAGAAAACATTCATTACGTTTTGCTAATTCTGAAAATGCCCTTTCAAAAGGTTAGAATCTTTTTGATGATTTTAAAAAAAAAATCCTGGCTCGAATCTCACCGATCGTGAGATTCCTAATCACAATGTTAGCGACATTCATTAAATAAAGTATTTGGTATGTGCAAGGGCGAAAGTATACCCTTTTGGAGTTAGCACCATATGAAAGGTGATGATGTGTTTCGAAAATAGAAGGGTAAGGAGACTGAAAGGATATTTCTACATATGCGTGACTCGCAAAGACTTGTACTCCACATTGATGAACATCTTCCGTGAATATTTAATGTGTATGCACGTAATAACGGCGAATTCGCACACGTAATAGTTAATTCAAAACCCGTGGGTTATTTAAGCTACACACGATCAGACGCGGTCAGAAGGGACCGCGAAAAAAAAAAAAATGCACTTTTCGGGATTCATTTTTGCGAATCATCAACAACAGCACGAAAGAATTAAAGAATAATGCAGGAAAAACGGGTACAGAGCGAAACGAGGAGAGAAAAAAAGGGAGACAGCGATGGAAAGCTCAGAAAGAATAAAAATGAAAATTTATGAAATCTACAAAAATTTCCAAACCTAATGAATTGTAATAATTTCCACAGCTCCCGGCAGCTTAGGAGTGACGTGACATTTTTCTTCGGCAAAGGTTCCATTCCGCGGTAATTCCGCCCAACAGCGACGGGGAGGCGGCGAAATGTTGATTTTCGCCATTTTCCCCCGACAGGTCTCCCCTGGGAAAAATCCGATCCGGGGCGTGAAACGACGGCACCGAGTCATCAACCGTGGCGGGATTGGCGCAGGTTCGAAAATCGGAGCTTCTCTTTTCTTCTTTCTTTATGGATTTCGAAAATTTCCACGAAGCCTAAAATTTTGGTCCGGAGCCAGGCGAAGCCGGGGCGTGACGGCGTCATGAATAATTTTCCGGAGGAAAATCTACCCCGCCACGGAAAGCTCCTGCGGGGGAGGCGACGCGAAAAGGTGAAAATAAATCTGAGGTTTTTTCCGTAAGGACAATTCAAATTAGGTCTCGCTCTCGTTCACTTTAGAGAAAAGTCGAAAAATCAATTTTTCGAACCGAAACGTGAAAATGCGGCAATAATTTCCCCGTTAAATGGAAATAACATTTCGGTATCTTTCTTCCAACTTGACTTTCCGACACAAAATCCTCCTGATTTCACTCGGAAAATTTAATATACTCATGCATCGTATTGCGGGACAGAAAGCGACAAAAATTATTTTTCGAAATGTAAAATCATTTAATTTTCGAATAAATGATCTACGGAGCAAAATAATATCTATGGAAAAAAAAAATGGAAAATCCCTCTTGGAAAAGTGCTGAAGTAGGAAAAAGTAATCTTTCAATTTGCATTCAGACTACATGTTTAAATCGCCTCTCGAAGTCTGGAAAAGAAAGAAAATTCTTTTTACATAATTTGATCGTTTGGAAGAATCCAAAATCCGATCCTAAATTGTTTTATTGCCCAAAAAATAATTTCCCAACCTTCCTTTTTTTCACTGAAAATGAAAAAATTTAATAGGAAAATTCAGAATATTCAGCTGTATCTCCAGTCCCTCTCTTTCCCCCTCCCCAAAAAAGCCGATTTTAGGTTATTTACATGAAACAGAAAATATTTTAATGGCACGAAGAGTATAACAAAACGGATAGAAAAATACTTTTCTACAAAACCGAGGAATACATATGCATATACGTACAATAAAGAAGATAGTTTGGATGACGAACATTGTGAACTACATATTACAAATTTAAATATTACAATTATAATCACATTTTACTGGCGTCATTTTAATGTACGATATATGAATGATAAATATCGTCATTTTGATGCTTTAAATGAATTTTTTTTAAAAAATCTCATTCTTTAATAAATCACTGATTTTCTTTTTAATTAAATTAATTGGTCATAATAAATAACATTCAGCCAATGAAATTTAATTATTTTCTTAATAAAACCACATATATAATCATTCTGAAATACACGCATTGCTATTTAATCTACATTTAACCGTTAAAGAATATATAATGTAGTTGTACGTGAAAAAAAGATACATTATAAAAGTAGCTATTGGTAAAGGCGTCGCTGACGAAATTTCGCATAAAAAGCGAAAAATATGATGTGCTGGATTCGATGCAATGTGAAGAAATAATTAAAATATGTCATTCATTTTGCATGAATATTATGATATATCTTTCACGCTACTTAACAATCGAAAATATGAAGCATTCACTCTCATGTTGATGGGCTGATAAATCCTTCTGAGAGCTCTCAATACATACGTTTTTTCCTACTTTTCTCTAATTTGATATTTATTATGCAAAAATATAAATTGCCCGGAAGCACGGAATGTGCTTAAATTTATAAAAAAAAACCCATTTTCGTACACGAACGAAAAGGAAAAAGAACGAAAATCTAATGCGTTGTTCTCGATATGTGATGTGATCAATCTTAAAAAAAAAATTAATAAATAAAATAAAATTCGATTCAAATCAAATTGTACATATTTTTAAAAGGGAAAAATACAGCCGTGAAATACAATGCAAACTGATGGATGCTCATACGAAAAAAAAAAAGAATTTACACAATCGATTCGAAGGTAATGAAATTATATTTGTCGGATGAAAGGAAAAAAAATGTTCTGTACCGAAAGCGGAAAAGTTCTCTCGCGTAAGAAAGGGTAACGGGAAGCGGAAAACGGTACGGATTTTCCTCTGGTAACGCTTTCCCCGTCGAGAAAGTTTTCCCGCCGTCTGCAAAGACCGGACAGTGGGAAAACGGCTCGACGAAACTCTTTCAAAAACCTCTCTGTCCAGACTGGTTTTCCGGATGAGAAGGAAGTTCCGGACCGGTTTTCCGAAGTCGCGAGGAAACGCATAAATCACTATGGGTCTGACACAGGAAGAAGATCCTTTCACCGCCGTTTCCCCAAACTCCAATCATCGCACCTTTTCGAAGCTTTCCTTCCGCTACAAATGCACCACAGCGGAAACATCAAAGTCGGGGAAGCGAAAATGCGACAAGAAAAAGAATCTTTCTGCGGTACCTCCAAAAGAGCCCGCGCTTTCGTGAGATGCACTGGGAAATGCAAAACCTGAACCTTTTTGAAACGACAATGAAGAAACAAAAAACGCCGTCTCGAAAATCGTACACAAAAATAAAAAAAAAAAAAAACGGAACACTGAGAACAATGTATTTTTGTCGAAAAGAGAATAGAAATATCATAAACTAAATATTTATATCTAATAAAAAATCATATACTGTAGATAAAGTGGCATGTGTTGAATTGAAATCTTGTTCTTGATAAATGACTTATTTCTCCTTCTACATATCAATAAAGTCTACACTGAAAATATGAACCGAAAATATTTTACGTGTGTCAATCAAATTTTGTTAAAAAAAATTTTTTTTATGATAGCCCACTGCATATGTCCACGATAATAATGTCCAAACATATAAATATTCTAAAATACAAATTCAGAATACCCTCAGATGATACGACCAATATTTATACACGTCTCTCTCCTCCGTACACAACGCAAATGTAAAGTAACAGGGAAAATATATATAAGTGCTTTTATTTAAAATATTTTTTAATTCTCCTCATGTTTTTGATTATGGATGTTATAAATCTGAATGTGAACTTGCATTTGAAACTTCAATTAAATTTCTCTCGAATGAAATTTCACAGAATTTTTTAATACAATTAACTTCAGTTCATTTGAAAATGAAAAATATGATGCAGAATCGTAAAATATTATACAATAATTAAAATGATTCCTTTTTTAACAAATTAATTAAAGCCATTCATATAAACGTACAACTTCAAAATGAACCGCTCTCCATAGAGGAAAATATTCTGTACGTGTATAACAAACAGAGAAACCAATAAGTGTTTAATCTCATTACCGCATTCTGCCATACATGCAAACAGATTACTTTTCAAACAATTTTTTACGTGTTATTTTTCATTATTTAATAAGTCCAAAATATAAAAAAAAACTTATAATTCGTCTCTTTGAATACACTTATCCCTATAAACATAAATATTGTCAAATTATATAATATACCAGAGTAGAGTTTACAAATACACAATACCAATAAGTAAATATGACTAATACGTTTGTCACATTATTTTTTTTCACAAAATATTCGAATAACTTTTGTATATAAAAATGTTTAATGCATATTTGAGCAAATTCCTGTTGAAAAACCAATGTATATATTGCTTTTTTATTTATTAGCAATGTATATAAGGTACGTTCGATCAATCACACTAGCTTTTTAAACAAATATTTGCTTTTAAAAGTAACAATGTATTATCGTTGGTTGAAGATTATAAAATTTGTATATGTGTAAATATAATACAAATTTTATGACCTTGTACGGAGATATTATATAAAATCAAGTATTATAAAATTTTACAAAATATATATGTATTTTAAAATTTTGCTTCGTTGATTTATCTACGGTAATTTATAGAAAATTATACTTTGACAGATAACTTCACCATTCTTTTACATTTAAATTGGTGCAAAATTTAAATTTTAATTTTTTTCATCAACTGCTACATTATATTTGTTATACAACAGATACAATTCCAAAAGTAACATGATATGTGTGTATTTACATACTTATATATATATTGACAAATTTAAAATATGAACGGCAGCTTTTCGAAGATTTAAATAATTCGAAAGGCAAAAGCTTTAATAATTTAAATACAGGAAAACTCATTAACGCACTTAGCTCGTTTGTCGACCAAGTCAATGCACATTCATTTCACACTTTTCATTCTTTTATAAATCGAACGTCTGCCGTCCGCGCCACGCCAAAGAGCACGTGGTCAGAGTGGTCACATCTGTGTACATAAAATAAACATGTATCTACTGAACGACATTAAATTTCTGTCTTAGCTCGTCGAGGGAAAACTTTATTTCCGACATTTTCAATCGCGTAAATAAAACAAAAAAAAAAACATGCAGCGACCGCGCATAAAAACCCTGAAATCCACGTGTACAGCGAATCGTGCAGATCGCGAGCGGAAATGGCCCTGCCCTAGCCGAAATTTGGTGCCGACTGGGCCTGAGACGCGAAAAGCGTGGACTCCGCCATTGAGCTTGAACGCTCTCCCGGTGGGTCGAATAATCGGAAATGTTCAATTTTCTGTGCTTGTCCATATTTCAAAGTGGGAATTTTTATTTTTTTTTTAAATTTAACGAGGGTCTGCAGATCGAACAAGCGAGAGAGAGAGAAAGAGAGAGAGAGAGAGAGAAAGAGGAAAAACGGGATCGGGAATTCGCTTTTTCTCCATAAATTTGTAAGCGACTCGTTTTAAAATGGGAGAAGGATATTAACGGTTTGCCCAATCATAAGACCAGATAATTTCATTCCATGAAAAAAAAGTGATTTAAAAAAAGAAAAAGAGCAGGAATTATTGGAATGATCACAGCCGGAAATTATTCCTCTATAAAAACGGAAATACGTTGAATAACGTTTGCGAAACGACCGCAGCGCGGTGCTACGGCGCGTCGAAAATCTCCGAGTTGCACTTGGAAGAAATATCAGAGAAGGTTTAGGATTACACTGCTCGGTAATAATGGCCGGGAACGGGATTTGGGAAATTTTTTTTTTTTTTTATCGCGAATAACGATCCCTGCTTTTTTTTAATCTATATATGTATTAAATTATCATATCTCCGGCGAAATTAATTAAGGAACAACGCCCTGCCGGAAATTTAACGCCGGACTGTCGAAGGAAAAGAAAAGGAACAACTAACGCGGGCCGTGATGGAGCGAACGAGGAAATCTCTTTCGCATATAAATTTTTTCGGAGGGAATGCAATTTATTCCCCGCTGGAAAAGGGGAGGAAAACAGAGCCGTCTGGAACGATGCTGTAAATAATCCGGGAATAATCAATTTTCCTGCGCAATATACGGATGCGAAAACAAAGATTTATAATTTGTGGCGGGAAAATTTTTTTTTTTTGATTTATAACCGGGATTGATAGCATTAAACACACATATTGCGAAAATCAACAGGAATCGATGATCAGATGACGGGAGGCGATACCACGGCAAATGTCAAATAAGGGATGAAACAACAGCCTTTGGTCTGGGGGTGTCATTCCCCCGTATCCCATCTTCCTTCCCGCGGTTTAACATCACGTGAAGGATACAATTCGTGACCCGATCCCGATGATATCAATCTAGTGTAAAGCAAGTGATTCCTTACGTGCGATTTCTCGAGGGGAAAATCCGCGTGAAACTTTTTACTGGCGCACCACATCTAGTCGAAGGGTAGGACAAGCAAATTTGACAGCTTTGTCGTACCATCGATGACAAAACATTCCATGATCATATGAAATATATATACGGAAATGCAGGCGCCAAACCTCGCTGGAAATACCAAAGGTTGCCTTACGGAAAACGTGAGTCGCCATTATAAAAAATTAGAAATGATACGGCATATCTAAGTTTCAAAATATATCGAGCGGAAGGCTCCAATTAATTAATCCTCTGCATTATACCCCCGGACACAAAAGGATTAAGTTTTAAAGCATTTTCCAAATTGTTGCCAGCACCAAATTGATCAACATATTAATGAATTCAAATCTTGCCTTAAATGTATCTCTTTTTGGGTCAAAGCAAAAACAGTTTATCCAATCTGCTGAATTTAATTTACATAATGCAGGGAATGAATTAAGACCGTAGGCAGTCAGGGAGGGATTTAATATTTCGTTATAAAGAGATTTTAATTCCATGTCCTGAAATATAGACTATATCTCAATGCAAAAAAAGTCTGCTGAAAAATCTATAAGAAAGAAATATTCTCTTGAAACGGCTCAAACGATCAGCATTTGTACATAAGAAGACTAACTTTGAATTAGAGAATATATAATGCAAAAATATTTCGTAACTACAATCATATATTTATGCTGATAAGTAACCTTGATACATGATAAAACAAATTATCGTTAAAAGAAACACCGAACCGAACGTGAAATAGTGAATGTACGTCATAAATAGTAATGCGAAAGTCAAAAAACATTCGGGATTAGCAAAATTATGTATGACATCCTTCAACGAAGTAATACACAAATAACAAAAGATTAAAATTTTTCGAAACTAAAAGCATAAATAACAATGACGTAGCCTATTATACTGATTATTTCTTTCTTGTATGAACATCATGTTAAAATTTCTCATGAAAGATAAAAAAAGTGATCTATTCACAGAATATACATAAACTTAGTCTAAATTTAAAAAATTTTTTTAAAAATATTAAGTTTAGATTCATTAATCTGTATTATGATTACACTAAAGAAAAAGGAATTTTAAAAAAATGTTACAGAATAAGCATTAAATAAAAATTTATATTATTCATAAAGGAATTTCAAAGTAGAAAAAGCCATAATTTTTCTGATATATCGTTTGCTTAAAATATAAAAAGAAGCTATTAATAAAGTCGATAAAGTTGGAATCGATAAATTAATAATAGTGTTCCATTACAAACTCACAATTTATTAAAAAGAAATAATAAATTTATTCGTCATATATTATATATATACATATTTTATTTATATTTATTACACATCAAAAATACTTTATTTATACATACATAACGACAGGGATGTGAGGCAGAACATTCGTAACACACAAAAGTTATACACAGAAATTTTTAACTTAGTTCAACCGTACTGGTAATAAAATCTGAGACTTCGTAAAAAATTATAACTTTTTATAAGAAACATACTGCGATGATCGTTATTTTGAACGATGGTTTCTAATGACAAATTCCCGCATAAAATTCAACCCGTAGCACAGCGGTCGATAAAAACAATGTAAAAATTCTCTGGTTAACAGATTATGGACCAGATAAATGATACCGGTGGCAAACCTTCGAAGGGAAAAGTTAAAGAAAAAGAAAATCTAACAATCCCAAAATTGAATTTACAACAGAAACTTGTTACAATTTAATTTATTAAGTAACGGGCGTTTTCATAGGGTTCTGCAGTCGCCGTGCCATTCAAAAATCCAACGGCAAGGGAAATTTTTGCAGGAACAAAATCCAAAATGTAATGGGCTTCGGAAAATCGGTGCCCAAGCGCCGGGGGAAGGGTCTCGTAAATATGACCCAAAACCATAAACCGAATGAACGGAAAATATTTTTATGCTTCGAACATGACCGGGCCGGCATAATTTATTAGACAACATCGTAAAACCGGACGACACCATTTTGATTGCTGCTTTTTTTAACGAGCCTTCCCATGTTTTTGTACCAAGGAATGGAATTTCATCATGTGCATTGCTTTGCTGACAGCGAAATTTGAACTTTTTTAAAAAATGGGACAGTGCTAACGAGGGATCTTTCAACTTACGGCAACTGACATAGCTGTTTTGCAGAAAGCTCCTGCTCTTCGAATATTTTTTTTCCCCTAACCTAACTCCGTCGTAGTTCGAAATTGCATTTATTTGCTCATGACAACTGCATAACTTCAGGTAACTACACGCTCTTCGTTTACGTTAATATTTAAACAGGCACAGGTACGACAAAAGTAAAAATCCTCAACATTCCCCGCTGCTTTTGATCGTCTGATATCATTTTCTTTTTCCACGTCCTTTTCTAAAAATTGATGCGTGAACTTTTCAGCACGGAAACCTTTATTTATATAAATAACCTTGTATATGTAAAAGATATGATGTCTAGGGGTCTAGGGAATGCACCCCAACACGCGGTCGGTGAGACTTCTACCATTTTACTGGCGAAAAATGTCAAATGATTTTCATGAAAGGTTCGGGATTTTTAAAGGACTAGGAAATGAGGTGTCTCGAAAATAAATATAAACCACATTAATTCCTATTTGAATGTACTAACCTCCCAGGTATTCGTGGCGTTTCTCTGGGATTCCATAAATGTGAACTTGCTGACATGAAATTTCGACGATGACTCAAAACAAACAATTTAATTCATATCTAAAGTGTATAATTTGATTGGTCCAATAATACATTCAATGAAGAAAAAATCTAAATTCGGAATCAGACTAAAATATAAAAAAGAAAAAGAACAACAAAAATAAAAAATGACAGAATTTTGCTTGTTCCCCGTAGACTTATATTCCTCCCTTATTAATCCTTTGCTATCGGAAGAGTAATAAATTATATTACTTATGACTGAAAGGGAAAAAAAAAGGTTCAAATAAAATGGAAATGCCTGTTATAAAAAAATAAATAAATCTAACCTAACTTGCTATTTGCTGTGAGGAAAGAAATAAATGAAACTACGTGATTTGGTTTGCGATACCATGAAAAGAATTCTGAAAAATCATAATGGTTTAAGTATGCTTTATGAGAGATATTTTTTTTTTTTTTTTTTTTTACATATAAAAGATCTATCAAAATGAAAAAAAATTTTCAATAAAACGGATACTGATAATTGAAGTATGGATACGAGAGAAATATAATTTAAACGGGATTAAATATTAAAAAGGTTTTTGAAATTGATGCTCGATTTGTATACATTGATCTCTATCCCATGCCCATGAAATTCCACTTTTTTTATTGCCGAATTTCATTACATAAAATTTCCTATAATATGAAATTCCGGTGATGACCTTTATTGATATATCATTTTCAAAAGGTACGTAATAACGAATGCCGCTGTCTCTTTTTTTACCAATGTATCATTTCGAATTTCATGAATATATACATCTATATATATTTTATAAATCATTAGCTATGTCAATCACAATAAACGAAGAATTCCCATTGATAAGAGATTAATATAGTATGATCCGAATATGAGCAAAGTTAATATTTTAAGCCAAAAATTAATGAAATCATATTAATAATTCCTTTATTGTTTAAACGATTTACGAGATTACTATCTAGAGGGAAAATAATAAATTCGTCTGCCAAAATAATAATCAAATCGGCTATAATGTGAAAGTAATTTTCCACAGGGTTAAAGTTCGATATTTTGAAAATGGAAATACAAGCGAAGGAAGGTGTAATCGCAAAGTAATTGTTTTTAAGAAATTAGAATGACAAATCAAGGAATTAAAATGAATTGATCCAAACTGTATGAGGTTTTCAACATTTGAAAGATTCAAATGAATGAAAACATAATGCCGCAAAAATAACATATTTTTAATTTTTTTCGATCGTGTCAGAAGAACATTTTCGACGGGGAAAAAATCTTTTCGAAAAGCGTGGCACGCACTCAAAATTAAAAAAGTAATTTCGAATATTCCGCCTTTTTTTTTTTTTTTAAATTAAAGTTAAACCAATAAATCCGACTTTTTTGCGCGTTAAGCGGAACGTTGTTCGAAAATTATTCATCTGTAACAAAATAAAAAAATAATTTGATCTTCTCCCTTTCAAAAAAGCTCAAACCTGAAAAAGTTTCGGAACGGGCTGTTGAAAAAATTATGGCAGATTTTTAATCCTTTTAGCGACCCGTTAATTCCTTCTTTTTACCGTCGACATCTTCAAACACCTTCCGGGACTTCGAAATTGAATATCGATTTGCTGACGGATCCCCGGGGGGATCGACAGCGACGCAGAGCGGTTTCCGGCGGAATTTTCTCGATATTTCGCGCATGCGTCGCTTCCTTATTCTCGTATTATACATGTTTCACATATAAGTATACTTATTGCGAAACGGATTAAAGATAATCGTTTTTTACCTTAAAGTGAGGTCTCAGCAGCAACTCCCGAAGCTCGTATATGTCTGTGTCATCTATTTCCGGATTCAAAGACGACTGTTCTAATTCCCGAAGGTAACTAAGCACGTCGCGATACCTTTCGACAGCGTCACTGGGAGGAGAACGCATCGGACTCACGACTTTACTTGATATACGGTCATATAGCTGCAAAAACAAGTAATCAATTATTAATATAACAAAATCATATAATCTTGGGAATCTTCCATTAAGCTATTCTACTGTAATCATTGACCGACAGAAGAAAATGCATCTTCTTATCTTACTAAACGCTAAAAATTTACTTTTTCATAGTTAAGTCGTCATAATAAGTATATATCTTTATATAAAGATGTACACGTATATATATATACATATATATACGTACATATACATTTGAAATCTTAATTTTATTCTCACGTATTTGCAGAGCATTTAGACATAGTAATGTTTGATTTATGATCTCATCAATTTACCATACTGTTCTGACCCAAGAATGGGTCACAAAATTAACAAATATCAGTACCGGATAAATATTATATTATACATAATATAAGTTAAAAAAAAAATTGTCTCAAAATTTTTCCGTTATTTAATTGATTCATCTTCTACATGTTCCATAAACATCAATTTAAATAATCTGTAAACTTTTCCTGTATAATATATTTTAGTGCAAAGTTAATAACTTTATATGCGTGACACAATCAGTCTTCCGAATTTACATAATTTTAACACATTACTAAAATTTAAATATATCCTCAATCAAAATTTATCGTAATCCCCTTCTTTCAAATTATAAATTATAAGTACATCGTTCGCTTAAAAAATATAAATGAATAAATTTTGATTCTTTGAACTTTCTATTTCCATACATAAAAAAGATTGGATTATTTTTTTTGCACCGAAAAACGAATTCGCAATTCTGAAATGTTTAATTAGCAATTCATGTTATTTTGACTAATTATCGTATCCTAAATATAAGTTTTTAATTGTTTTTACATTATATCCGAATTATTTTTCGACAAAATATAATTATTCTATTAAAACAAATTTGGGTTAAGTAATTTTAAGAAGCGAATTTAGGTATTGGATATAAAAGCAGAAATTTTAAAAAAATCGAGATATAAATTTTTTTAAAGGATCTAAAATAACGAATTCTCTAATCGTCAGAAACACTCCTAAATCCATCGTATTCGAATTCGAATGATATTTTTTAAAAAAATATGTTTACTCAACGATTTTCGGTTCTTAACAAGCACCATCGCGATAATGTATGAAAATATAGTTTACATATTGATGATTTTACAACCGAGGTTGCATTTATGTACTCGCAACACGCATAAAGGCGGAAGGAGATCTCTGTTTTCGATGCATCCACGCATATCCGACGCATACTCACTTCTAGTAACGCGTGAAGTTGCCTGTCGTCAAGAACGGAATGCAGAAAATCCCGGTCTTTGAGAGGGGCTTCCTGCAAGCAGTGAATATCATCGAGGGAATCCAAAACTAAACTTACAGCTGAAACAAATTGAATAAAATTATTAATTCATGAAATGCAAATTAACTTAAAAACAAAATAACATTTTTCGTAACTAATAAATATTCAACAAAAGCAAAGAAAAAAAAAATCTCTGTTTTGAAATCAAGCAAAATTTAATTACAAAACTATGGTCACATAGCTATTTTTGCAAGCTTATTGTAGAAAAATCAAAAAAGAGAAAAATTATAATTTGAAAATATCAAAGTTAATATTTTGGAAATAATATCGAAACATGGTCTGCTCCTATTTTTATGTTACTTAGTACACCTTACGGAATCGAGAACGTTCTGTTTTCTATCAAAGAGAAACCGTTTCTGATGTTTAGTATTGAGGATACTTGTAATGTATCTCATTGACTTGTTCCCGGTCACGAGAACAAGGATGATAATGGACAAATAGACAAAATTTCCATCAGTTTTTGTCATTTCATTAATAATAATACCATCAACAACGATTTAAGTATTTCCTTTCTTTATTAGTAAAATTGCTGCACCGGGATTCAAGCCACGGACCTAAAGATTCTCACTCGGATATGCAGCAACTATTTTTCAATTTTTGGCATTTCACATAAAATGACGATGGCAACTAACTTAAACTAACTCTTGCGGATTATGTGTTAACAATTATCGAAAAGTATTACAATTTTTGTATCAGTACGTGAGAATTCATTCCCCAGAATGCAATATAAGTCTCTCTTCCCATCAGTCCTGCGATTCCAAATTATATGAATCAGATTCTACTCTTACCGGAAGATGTAATTTCATCTTCTCCATAATCGGAAAATACATCGGAATTCGGATCGGAATAAAAGGAATTCCACTTTGGGGAAGAAACAGCAGCGAGGACGGCGACCTGCAGCTTCCTTCTAGCGTTGAACTTTTTCATTTCTTCCACAGTTTCTATCAGGTGAATTTTGGTCCCAGATTTGTCTCTGTCCCTCAGCCATCTGTGATTGAGCACCTCGTGTATGGTTATCCTGCTGTTGTGATCGGTCGTCAACATTTTTTGAACTAAATCCTTTGCTGCGTCGCTTATAAACTGCCACTGCGGCGTATTTAACTGTAAAAACGATTATTGCAAAATTTCAGAAAAAAATCTAACAGTGCCGTCGAATAGCTAACGGGGGAAAAGAAGACGTAAATATGATTCATATGATCATCGTAAATTCATATGTTTAACACTAAGTTCCTGGCGAAAATATGTTTTTAAAAAAATTCCTTTGGAAAAAAAAACAGTTTTCCAAAAGCGATGACTAGCGACATTTTCCGGAACTATTTCGACAACGATTCCATTTGAAAAGTTTGTAAATTTCCCGTGCGGCATCTCTGATGCTGCAGCAGAGATCTTTTCCTGACATTTTTGGGCGGGTTTATAACATGAAGCGCAATTTATTTAAGAAATGCTTCTCTAAAAAGAAAATTAAGCTTTTTTTGCCCTCTAATCATAAAGAGCGGAGCACGAAGAATACATACCACACGGAACGTTACATTCCGACTAAAAATAATTAAGTTGATATATATTTTAGTGGTTTTCCTTAACGTACAATTCCCATTCAAGGACAGTAATGTGTTTATCCCGATATTGTATTATGACAATATTATATGTAAACATTTAAAATATACCCCAAACAGAAATTTTTAACTTCATATGCATTTTTCACTTAAGCTGACTCAATATTGGCTTATCAAATACTAAATATAAGTCGGAAAGTTAGATGTCTGTTTCTTTCACGTGTAATTAAAAAATTTATTTCGTATTAATTTAAAATACAAACGATAAATTGCATACATAAAATGCTTAATTATCAGGAAATATAGGAATATGTATCATTCATACAATTTTCAATAAAGCTTAGCGAATCGGGATAATATGATCGTGCGCTTTTTAAGAAAACTAAAGAATATACGCTTACAATCTTTCGAAAACAGACAATCATGATACACGCAAATGTTACAAATATAAATTTTTTTTTTTCGTCAAGAAAACAGAGCAGAAAATAAGGAATTTTTTTTTCTCCAGCTGACAGCGCAAAGATCATTCCTTGGATGAAAACTTGACGTTAAAAAGAATACTCTCTAATTGATAATTTAATTTTGATTTACTGCTACACGTCGCTCACGTCGACTTTTACATTCAAATATTTTTCCTATACGAATCTTTCGACGTGATACAAAAACATTAAAACGTTTAAGTGTTGTAGCATGATTCTAAAATTACTCATCGATCGCGAAAAATAAAAATCTTTATGCAAATTATTTCTAAAAAAAACAGATACTTACATATAATTTACCTCTACATATTGCTTCGAATAATCTATCTTTGGTACCGAGGAAAGGAAGAGTTCCGGATAACAATATATGTAGGAGTACGCCTGCCGACCATATGTCTACGGGTTTGCCGTAGCGCTGCTTTTCGATGACTTCCGGCGCCATAAAATGAGGAGTTCCGATTCGACCTGTTAAAAAGAAGAAAGAAAATTCAGGTTGGAAAATTTCAGAAACGAAATATTCGAACCGTTCGGATTGAAATCCGGTCAAAATTAAAAAAAAAAATCTTAATTTCTTAATTAAAGAAAAAATTAAATAATTAACGAACGGCGAATGTGTGATCGATTCGAGAAGTTTCACGAACCTCCGAAAAGCAATGTAAAACTAAGGGCGGTGATGAAAGCCACCGCCGAAGCTTTCGGGGCAGTTTTCCAGATAAAAAGAGCGAAATCGCATCGTAAATCTCCGTTTAAAATGTGTCAATTTTGAAAGTGTTCGACATGCCAAATGGGCCCCGCAGAAACGCGAAAACTTATGGCCTTTATGCTGACAACCGCTGAGCCTTTTATCTTCCTCTGGGGATCTGCCTCCACGAGGAAAATATCGCATGTAAATTTCGGAGTAAGAAATCCGTGTGCATTTGTCGAACCCAATTAAGGTTTGTCAGACAAAATCCTTTACGTGCAAACCTTTCTCCATCGACGGCAATCCATCGCGTTAGACTTTTCGAGGCTCTCCCGTGGGATCGACAGGACAGGACGTCGACAACGCGAAAAACTGGGATGTGCAGTTTTCGGGAAAAGCGATCCCAGGTATTTTATCCGTGGAAATCAAATCCCATTTCGCGGGAGAAAATTCTTTGAATTTTAAAAAGTAAAATTAAAAAACATCAAATGGTATGCGACCTGAAATAAGGGATGAAAGGAAAAACATTTTTCTTCACGGGGAAAAATGCAAGACAAAAAATTTAATGGTATTAAACTTTTTAAAAAAGCTTCGCATTTTCTTCAACTTAATTTTTTTTTTTCCTCTTAATTTTAAATCGTGACATCGCAGAAGGATTAATATTAAGCGAACATGAAAATGAAATAATCTTAATCTTTCCATTAGGGAGACCGTTGATGGGTTAAAGGGGATTAATAACGAGGAGAAAATTCGCAGAGCAAACGAGACAGTTTTCAATACTCCATCAAGGGACATAAACGGAGAAACCTGTTGAATGCGATTTCCTCCTGCTTACCCATCCCCTGAATCGCACTCATAAGAGTAAAAGCACTGAAAACCGGGGGAAAATTTTAATTTTAATAATTAAATCATTAAAATAACCGGTAATGCATAATAAATACCGGATAGCGACGATGCGAGTGATACATCACGGCTCTTGGCAGAGCGTTTTTATGTCAAGAACCTCAAAAACTGAGGTTTTTCGAGCGATTTTATTCAGTGACAAACCGAAAATGGAAACTGCAGAATGAAAATTTTGTCGTCAAAACCGAGGAACCTCGAAAATTACCATAATTTGTTGCAGGCAAAGAACCGGTAGCTGACTGAGGGCCGTGGAGAGGAAAATTTCGGACATTGAATATATATATATATATATTTCCACTTTTATACAACCGTATGACGACCGCATGATTATATAAAATAACTAGAACACGTTCAGAACAAAAACTTTAACTAAGTCCTGCATACAGGCAAAATACTGCTTTACACACCTGACATCTTCACAATATTTACCACATCGAAATGTAAATAAAAACAATAAAAATTTTTCAAAATGTAAAACGGAAAACTGCTCCTTCTTTCCCTTCGGAAATGATTAACCTCTTCCTTTTCCGTCCACGCTGCAAAAATATGCCACGAACGTATTTCGGACGCAAGATACGGGATATAAAAAGTGGAAAAGTTGGAAAGCGATACGAAAGCTTTCTCAAATTGATCGACTAAAATAAATTCAACTCCCTGAAAACCGTTGCTGAAAGCGAATCGCAGAAAAAAGGAGGAAAAAAATTACTTGAAATAATCAGTGGAACTTACGCTAAAATAACAAAATATATATATATATATATATATATAGCCGGTTATTCGATAAGAGAATAACACGAGTGGAACATACAAGCTAGATAAAAAAGAGATGGGAGTGAAAATTTTTAGCAGATAATTCGGCCTCCTTAAAGTAAAATCCCCGGTGAGCAAAAATTTAAATTTTATTTGCATTTTCCGAAATTATTATCCACTTCACTTTACAAAGTGGACTGGAAAATGCTCTGGAAAATACACGAAGACGTGATCATTTGCATATGTAATATTTTCCCCTATACCTTAGGTTTTTAATTGCGGTTTTTAGACATACAAAATGGACGACTAATAAAGTATTCGTAACGGAACAAATCTCTTTCTTTTTATTTTCAAACATAAAGTCCACTTTTATATTTCATACGATCCAACAAACCGTTTCACATAGTCACATTTTTTTTTTTTTCATTTTGTAATACGAACAGAGTTTACGGCACAAATTAATTATTTTGCGTTTATTATACATAAAATATTAATTAATCTTCATTATATGTATTTACATTCACACGGTCTTCCGCCAATTTTTTTTTTTTTTTTAAATATAATATTCGTATTTCGATGTTTGAATGTTACCGTGTCCAGGGAATAAAACGGACCGAAGATCGATATGTGAGAATAAACGTCAAAAAACAATTTCAAATATTTCAATTTGACTAAAAATTTGAGTGAAAATTCAGCTGCAGATTTCGACAGCGGTCTGGTCCGGTGTGATTAATCGCCGCATTTGCTGCCGCAGCAACGCACCTGATGCCTTACCGGAGATTGATCCGGCGAATTTCCGAGTTCTTTCCAGCTCCCAAGCCCGCATCCCCGATCAAATGCAGTGGGCAATTAACTAAAACCGTGCACCGGGAGTCGTATGGACCGATTTCCTCGGTCCTGATGCACTGCAGCAGCAGAATTTCCCGACCGTCTTTTCCGATTTATTTAATTTGGAAAATTTCCAGAGCGCTTGAAATAAGGGATGCTTCTTTCTCTTTCGAAAAGTTATGAATATGTATTTTGGAAAAAAAAAAAAAGTAACTTTTTTTCCCGTTTTATATTCTTTTTTCCGCTGCTTTTAGGAAAACCTGTTACACCAAACGAATCACTTTTCCGGATTTAATTAATTACTTCGTTACGTGAGTTATGCACGTTCGCATATCGTTATCCCTTCCTGTTTCTTTCCCTTCGTCCTCTCATCCACGCATCAAACAGGAATTCTACGGTCGTGAATTTTTTTTCACCCTTGGGGCGCCGCCACGTTTAGGGTCAGAATCGAAAAAAATGAGAGACCCGGGCCGCTGAGGATCGAGAAAATCTCAAAGGAAAATAATGATTTCCATCCTCAACTGGAAGTGCTCGAGAGACATTCCAGAAGAAGGTTGAAAAAGGGCTGAAAGTCACTGCTAGAATTATTTTACAATTGACGCTGAAGTCAATATCTAAATGGTATTTTCCAGTCTTTTCTGTTCCCCTTACAATTTACGGCTGTCGCAGTCAGATAATCATGTTTTACTGTTCAAGGTAGCATAAACAAATTACACCGTGCAGCTAAGTTTTCTTCTTTTTTTTTTTTCTGTTGCAGAATTTTCCTCCTCGCACTTCAGTTATTATATATCATTACACACTTTTAATACGAAATCTTGAACGTAAAAGTTCGATAGCGAATTGATTTGACCGAAGATACAAAATCCCGTCTATATACTCGAATTACATGAACGTTAAAAAAAAAAAAAAAAAAAATCTGCACACATATATATATATATATATATCTACAGATATTCGAAAAATTCCTCTCGAAAAAAAATTTTTCCTCTTTTTCCTGTAACGTGATGAAGGCAAAATCAAAAAAAATAATTTTTTCCCCTTAAAAAAAAAAGAAAGGGCGGGAAAATTGTCATTTCCGACAGAGTGAAAATTGATTTTCACTGAAACTAATTAACGATAGGGTTCGAATGAAAATTTTCAATTAGCTTATGGAATTATCCGAAGTCTAAAAGCTCTCACTGAGAGAAAAGCGTTACCCCGGAAGGCGGAAAATGAAAGAAAATATCTGCAAGTAGTAGATACGGGACATAAATAGATTACGGTACTTGGATTCGTATTTAATGGATAAAAATCGACCGTGCACATTTAGGGAAGAGAACATTTATTTTTCGAGTCACATAACGAAAGGATTGATCAAAAAGTTACTTTTCCTTTTCGATCGGATCAATCTCTCCTGTAATGGAATCCCGCTGCAGGATGCTATAAAATTCAAATATCAGATAATGTAAAGGGTCAGTTTCCCGTAGGAATGACGCCGCTCCATAACGCTGGAATCGCCGCCAATCCATACGAAAGCGTACGAGTCCTTTTCTTACATTTGAAATGAAGAAAAATAAAATAAAGAAACCACAACTGCTTATAA
Organism: Ricinus marginatus; assembly: GCA_028565995.1. Lineage (NCBI taxonomy): Eukaryota > Metazoa > Arthropoda > Insecta > Psocodea > Ricinidae > Ricinus > Ricinus marginatus. The sequence continues at coordinate 20,195 of JAOWBB010001659.1, read as the reverse complement.
ATGGGAGTCAGGAGGTTAACAAAGAAGTTTCTTCCCATCCGATGACTTTTCATATATCATGTACAAACGCCGCAGATAATCCTCAATACGTCAAATAACTTACCCCCGTTGACGTACTGTCCATTGTTCAACTGAATGGCGACGCCGAAACCTCCGAGTTTGACCGGAGCCGAATTTTCCTTGCTCGCCAGCAGAACACAGTGTGGTTTGATATCCCTGTGAATGATGTCGTTCTCGTGGCAATATCGAAGGGCGTCCAATATTTGTCTCATGTAATGGCTGCGAAAGAACAGCAGAAAAATAAAAATTAGTTGTCTTAATTTCAAACAGCGATTCCGCCGATCCATATCAGTTTTACGGTTCGGATTCTATTCAATTCGTGAAAAGCTCCCATTAACAAGTGACGGGATTTTAAGAGGATTTTTATTTTATTTTATTTTTTTTTTCTTTTTTCATTTTTTTGATTTTTTTTTTCCAGCGTTGATGCTGAATCTGAAACTGGATGAACCGCGTTTGTGTTCCGAAATGAAGGCTCCCAAATATTTTAAGCACTGTAAAAGTTAAGTGAAAATTTCTCGAATTCGAAAAATTTTTGCAGTCGACCGTAAACAATGACTGTCCAGTTTCCCCATTCCAGTCTTGTTCGAATTAATGTACATCAGTTTGGGGAGATCTCATCGGAAACAACTGTCGTGGAAGAATGCTAAAAATTATCTCCCTTTGAGGTTTTTCTGTAAGTTTCAAGCATAGAAATATCGTACTTTCGGAAATGAAGATCGCCAATGAAAAAAAAAATTGCTTTCCATATTGAAATGTTCCATCTCACCAAGATTTTTCTCGCAGACTGGAAGAAAGTTTCCAAATTAAATAATTGAAAAGGTACAAAAGTAGAAAGCCGTGAAAATAACCAGAGTGCCAATGAATGATATGCCCGATATAAACCTTAATAATAAATATGTAAGAATAAATAAAATAAGCCTTCCTTTGGAATGCTTTTTTTGAAAAAATGAATTGAATTATTGAAAATATTGAAAATAACTTTAAATACTTTATCATAAATTTTGCAGTTTCGAATCTTCCAACGTGAAAAATATCGGGTAAATTCGAAGTAAAAAGATACAATTATGAAAATTCAGTCTGTTTGAAAAAATAAACTTTTTCAGATTGGTGTAAAAAGAAGCAAAAAAAAAAAAAAAAGAAAGCACTTGACATAGTTTAATGTAGCTATTGTCCAAATTAATCACTAAAAAGGTTTCCTGCTCTCCTTTTGTAATATCACTTCATCATTTAACTTTTAAATAATTATTTAATTAGTAAGTCCAGATTATTCATTTTTGTTGTACGTAAAAGGGAAAAAAAAGGTTTTTTAATTTTTTCAACTTTTCACAAACGCGGAAAATAAACGATACGCAAACCAAAAAGAGATTTTTACACACATATATATGTAACAAATATTAAAATCGTAATCTGAAATTTAAGCTGAATTAGAAGGAAAAAAAGGTTGAAGATTATGGAGAAGTAATTATCGGAAAGGTTCGTGCTCATGGCAGATACGGATTTATATTTGAATCTATAACTCTGCAGAACGACAGCAAAAGGGAGAGTCAATGAAATGCTTCACTCGCACTGCCTTACAATAAAAGCAAAAATTAAAAATGCGATTCTCCATTCGCCTCCAGTTTACAACGTATTATTCAATCGGTAAGCAATGCGGATTCCTATTTTTATTCCGAACCTCGAAAACCGCTCAGTATCGCACTCAATAACACCAATTTGTATCTCCTTTTATTAAGGAATACATTATTTAAATACCCGAAAATTATTTCCCACCTTTTCGAGGAATGTTAAAATGTCTAAAGTCAAGAATCTTCATTATTTGACTATCACAGCCTAATCGCAAGAGCTGTGAAAAACCATTTTCGCATTTGAAAGGCATCAAACGAGATCTACAAAGGGGCTTTTAAATGGAGCACCTTTTGCTCGAGCTTATCATTTACACTGTTAAGGAAGGTCCTTTCGGAAGCAAAAGAAAAAGCGCCACTGCCGAAGCACCGCAAAGTCGTCAAAGTTAATATCAAACACAGTATTTAAGAAAAGGAAGTAATAATAACAGAGTATGGTTCCGTTCAATGCAAACGAATTGGCTTTTAACATCGTAAATGTGAATTTGCGGCCCGAACCGTTCACGTCTTCGTATTTCCGCCGCTACGCACGCCGACTAATTTCTGGTCGCTCGTCCTCTGACAAAGGTTCAAAGGTTTTAAAAATACCTCCGAGGAAAAGGATTACCTAAAGCCACATAATCCAATACTGGACGAAGACAAATCGTCATCACCATCATGCCAACCTATTTTTCTGCTTCCATAAAATTTTTTTTTTTTCGCATTTCACCGGGAAAAATAAAAAAATAATTATTTTTGGAGCCAACTCTCGTATGTGACTGTCTCCGGACAAAAGGGAAAAAGATAAGACATCCAGGAAAAGTCTAACAAAAAAAAATACTAAATCGCTAAAATACCATGCAACTAACCTAAATTATTTTTCTTAATGTGATTAATAATGATGAAAAGTAAATTTCGGATTGGAATCCATCCGCCTTTTTATATTAAAGAAAAAAAAAAAGCTTGCGATTTCCTCCTCCCATCCCGACGCGAACCTTAAACTTAAGCACTGAATTAACCCGGAAACGGAAATGGTGTCATTTTTAGGGAAGAAAAACTTCTGGTTTCTCGCGAAACGAGGAATATTACGAAAGGGCAGCGCCACTGCAAGAACCCCCTCGCGAAAAGAGGAAAGGAAGTAACTGAATTTATCTGTAGGCGAAAAGGCAAAGAAGAAATTAACGAAATGGAGTGGCTCGCGTGCATGTTAAGCAACAAACTTTCGCAGGACAGAAATTAATGATCGATGTGCAGCAAGCGCAAATTATCATTTCCGACGTTCGTACTCGCGAACGCCCGAAATCCGTTAAACAGCAGGGCAACTGCACCGAAAAATGAAGGAATTAAAACCTTTGCCTCTATACTCGAAAGGTACATCGACAACGTCCCACGTTGTGCACAACCTGATCGAGGCAAACATCACAGAATCCATCAACGCCCCGTTGGGGCCGATCGCAAGCTCCCCATTTTGGAAATTTAAGACGGGCACGACAAAAATTTTTGCTAAATCTGCACTTCATTCTCCTGCTTAAACATCCGACCAGACTTTTCTTTTGTGAAAAAACCTCCCTTCATCAGCTCCTTTACCAAAGCTTTTTAAGGGTCCTCTTTTTCCCTTTTTAAAACATTCTTCAAAACGCTTTCTTCCTCTTCTTCCAGTTTACCGGATATTGCAAATCAATTTTATACATGCAATTTCCTCAACAATCCACATGCGTCTAAAGTTCGTTTAATGAAACAAAATACCTTCGAAAAAGGAAAGCTGATATTTTTATTCATCGCCGGAAGCGGAATTTATATTAATAAATTCATATAATTAGCAATTATGAAAGTTGCTTCAAGTTATAATTTTTAAGATCATGATTTGTTTGCACATCGGAGTGTGTAAACTCGTGCATTTTGAACGAAACTGAACGCACCCGAAGTTAGACAGGGGGTTAAAAAGCACGAAAGGCATACTGCTGAATTAATTGTCGAAATCCATCATTCCGTCAAAGGGAAAATGAGCTACATTATGAAAAAAAAAAAAAATTTTACGTTTTTGCGACATTCCGATGTCTTCATTGTTTCCTTTTTTATATTATCAAATACAATGATTAAGATTAACGATTGCGATTCATGCTGAAGATTATTCGCGTTTTGTCCAATCGGAGATATTAAAAAAATATTTGATCACAGATACAATTTTTCTTTTTCTAAATTCTTTTCAATACTATACAGTACTCGGAATTTCAATGTGACAATTCGAATAAAACTGAATGAAGAATACGAATTCATAAAGCTTATTTTCTTGTAATGTGTGTATACAGGAGTTTTCAAGAGACAATTTTGATGTCGGCTTTGTCAGTTCTTCTGCCTGCATGAACGTGATACGTTCTGCGATCGAAGCGGAGCACAGCTTAGGACCTCTCACTCTTGAACGCAACGATAAAACGTCAATAGTTGAGATGGATCGCAACGGGAAATGACCCGAGAACGGTGCACAGCTCGTCTCCACATGTATGCAAAATGTCGTTCGTTCAAGACCATTGTTGCAGACACTTCTCCATGCGACTTGCATCGGCGACAGCTTTCGAAATTCGAGAACGATAAGAGGGCTGGCTACGCCGCGATGCTTCCCCGAGCCGACTTGATGCCAAATCTCGGTCAAATCCGGAAACTGCAGATCTCGTCGCGGACTCAGTCTGTGCACGACAGAAAACCCGGGAAACGCCGAACCGACTAGAGCAGTTAGGCGCGGTGCTGTAAGGGATCCTTCCCGTGAATCTGCCGACATGCGGAAACTTCGAGCGAGATCGCATCCAGGTCTGACCTTCCTGACGCAAAGCGAAAAGATGAAAAACCCTCGTCAGCGATCAACTATCGAAGTAGTCGGCGAGTTGAGCTTTCGCTTGAGGTGACGAACAGCGATCGATCGAACTGTACCTGGATTACGGCTCGCACCTGAAGCGCATATATCAGAAGCCAGTTCACACATTACCTTCGTAACTCCTCCCGAGTCGCTACAATCCGATGGTTAGTCATGTCTCGTTGGACCAGTCTGCCCTTTTACTGCGACCGTCAGCAACCCACCTTGTTTTTCGCCTTATGGCGAAAGTCGGCACCAAGGGACTCCGCTTTTGCGAGGAATTAATATGCATCAAAAAACCAGAATAACTCTCTTCTCGCGGATCCGGGAATTATGTAGCAGACAGCGAACATGTCGTCGGAGTAGTTCACCCATATGACACCGAGAATCTCAACTGAGAAATGGAGGTTCGGCAACTTCGACAGCTCTACACGACTACCTCCTGTTAAGTGTTTCGAACGGGGCTTCCTTGTACGAACGGATGAGATCACAGGTCTCATACTTTACCAAGCAACTACAGTAAAGCATCTCGTTCGGATCGCTCCATACGATTTCTCGAATCGAATTTGATACCGTTCCACAGATGCTACCCATATCGTACGGTACAGAAACACCATAAATACGGAATTTATAATACCCGTACCACATATTCAAAAACATATTGCATTTTTTTTTACCGCTTCAGACGACACTAATTTTGAAAAACTTCCGGAAAGTTCTTAAACTCAAAACGACACGAAAAAATGTCATATATGGTGATTATAAGTGACAGAAAATCCATAATCCGAGAAAAACGAAAGTAGGATTATCAAAAACATCGATGTTTTTGACAGCCTCCTTTTTAACTATCAACACTTTAAAACTTACGAATTTTTCCTACTTCTGTTTTCCTCCCTCATCCCTCATTCAAACTTAGATACGCACCGTTTCAAAATGCGGTTATACGGTTAAATGAAATTTAATTTGGCAGTCCTGCTTCTCCCCCCCCCGCTGCAGCAAGCCCCCCCCGGGATTTTACCAACTCGAGTGCGACGGGTCCCGGAAGGGATTTTTCTAGATCCTCCATAATGTTGAGAGCTTTCGAAGTGGCTTTTACCAAAAATTTATGGTCACATTAATTTTTCGAAAGGATTTCAAATAAGTTTCCGTCAAAGTACACAGTTTCGCAGACAAACCCGAAAAATTTACACATATAATCAATGAAACGGATCTCGTTGTTTATCTAATGAAGTCCACCGCAGGAGTTTAAGAAATATCACTTTTTGTTTATTCTTTTTGTGTAGAAAGGAGTACTTTCGCCTGGTTCATATTCTTCTCCTTATGGACAGGTAACAAATTGTAGGAGGACTGGGTGCTACCACTACGTGTTGTCCTTTCTGAAGAACTTTCCGACTAAGTGACAGGCCTTCAATGCAGTCACCTTTTTCACCTGTGTGTGTGAATACGTTGGGAGTTTCAATGTTTAAAAATGTGCGGTGAAGGAGTAAAATGTGTCGCCATCAGATCGGCGACATTATCGGTAATGGCGCTGCCACTGCATTTTGTCTCCACGTTTGTCTGCCATCGGCGGCCCGTATTTCTTCGCTTTTTATATTTCTTAATTCTCCATGTTGTTATTGGCGTTAGATACGTTTCCGAATGTCTGCGGTGCGTCGGGGATCGTGTCGCACTATAGTCCGGTTTAAGCGTTTTAAGAAATGATTTTGAAGTGGTACCTGTGGTGAGGGAGTCCTTCGGCTATGGGAACCATGTTTGAAAGTGAGTTCTCGATAATGTTACATTGACGACTATATTGAGTCTGTCCGAGTTGTCGATTGACGCCGGTTACATGCGACGGTTTTGTGTTCTATATCGTTTCGCGAACTCACGAATTTTCGATATTTGTTGTCCTGTATTACGGTCGCTCGAGAAACTATTTATGTAATCGGGAGTCGGAATTGGGAATGACTCGTTCTGAATGACAATCTCGAAATCTCATTTCAGGTTGCAGTGCTCCTTTTGCCCAGCCACGCCATGCGTTGGAGTTCTTTGGTTTATGCTTTTATTATTATTAAAAAAAAAAAAAAAAAAAAAACTGTCCAATGTTCAAAACCCATTTAGAGAGATGTAAATTTTCTTTTCGCTTTCAGCTACGTGTAAATCCGGTGAAATTGATACGAGCGAGATATTATGAGACACATTCAACTCATTTTACAACACACACATTTTGCGGACATTTTTTTAATTGAAATGTAAAATATAAACCGTCCATGTTGATTATTTGATCGTGTTATTTTAAATCCGTATAGGAAAAAAAAAACGAAAACATACTGCCGGAAAAGCCGATTCTTTTAAAAAACACACACGCGCGCACACACACACACACACACACACACACATAGAGAGATTTACATGTAAAGTGTATTAAAATGGGAATTGTGTAAGATTAAATGAATAACTTTATTAAATGGAAAACAGTGTAAAAAAAGATAGGCTTATCTTTTTTTCTTAAAATGTAATATTTTCAAAACAGTTCTAATAAAAAGAAAAGCTTGATTTACAGTACGCTAGCCGAAATGAAATTTTATTACTATTTTATACTAATTTACATACTACCTTTTCGATTTAACTCTTTCAAATAATTGTTCACCCTGTATTAAGTTAAATCTCTCACGAAGTCGATGAAAGAAATCCAAGTCGAACAAAGGCATTATTCGAGTCTAGGTTAAAGAAAATTTACAGATAAAACAATCCGTTTAATCTGAATTTTCAAGACCTGACGAGAAGTATATTATGTCAACAGAGGTTCTTAAAAAAAAAAAATAGCGCATAAGGTATTTTATTTTATGTACTAGCTACACCATTTATAAACAAGGCCTCGGTTTTGTAATGAATGCTCCTCGGTGCTTTTAGCGCTGCGTACACTCGAAAAATAAGTAAAATAGGAGTAAAATCATAAAAATTTAACATCTTCACCAATAAGAAAATAATTTTTGTTTTATTGATTTATTGAAAATCATTAAATTTGCTCTGAGAGACATTCAAAATGAAAATGTTGGCTAACTCGCAGGACGCGGATAAGGGATGAACGGCACCGGAAAATGGGAAAGGGACTTACCTGTATTCCCATCAACCCCCATGCAACTCCTTCCACTGCCTACTTTCCCTAATTCCATTTGCGTTATCCGCGAATAAAGCCATTTCACTTCGTTTACAAAGGATCCAAAGGATGAAATACGATAATATCAATTCATTCCAATCAAATTTTGACCCTTATTTCGATTATTAACGTTAAAAAAAAAAAGGTACATATTCTTGCACTTGCGCGAATAAGCATTGAAATCTATGTACCTGGCTACAGCTTCACTATATACAAATCCAGCCATGGCTCTTCTCACTATCTCGAAACATAAATCCGATCCGTCCATACTGAAAAAAATATAATATTTCAAACATTAGTGTACATTTAAAGGAAAAGCGTTACCGTACATATGCAGTGTAATTTGTTAAAATGCCCGGGCGGTTAGGTACGGTCGTTTTTTTTTTTCCTGACGCAAAACAATATCTCTTCCATCCGTACAGACGGAGGCGACCCGACCTACAGACCCGACCTAACCTTCCGGTCGGGAAGTATCAAAATTAAAGTACTCACTATTCGAAAACCATATACAGCATTCCCTCCGAGCTGTACGTTTCCAAAAGCTCCACGATGTGGGGGTGCTTCAGCATGTGACAGATGGTGGCCTCTCTTTTTAAATCTGTAAACAGAAAAAGAACAAAACGCCAAAAGTGTTACTACATCGGAAAGTGAAAAATATTTTTAGAAGCTCCGTGCAAAGGTTTCTTCCTCCGGGATAAACGGGAAAATCCCGCACTTTCCATTCTTCATCTTTACATGCAGCGGGCATTTCGATAAAATCCATTTCCGACTGCAACAGCGCTGCTGAAAATTTTCCCAGTTTATTCTTTTCGCGAAGACACGCTAAAACCAATAACGCCGTTTCGCATTTGAAATGTTCAAACCCGAAAAACCTCCATCGTAATTTATTTCCGCGTTAAATTGGAGACGATAATTTTGGATTTTCCTTTTTTTTTCCCTCCCCCCCCCCAACGCGAACTTGGGTGAATGCAGAAATATCTCGACCAGAATAAAACGCCTCCATCCGCCTCCATTTTCCGTACTCGCCTTTCGGAAACAGCAATTTCAGTGCTTTCTTTTCCCTTTTTTATCCATTCTTACCCTTGAGGCCCCTTCGAAGAATGAATAGCTTGCAAGATTTGTACAAATAGAATTTTCGCATAATGCATGATCTTGTTCCATTCTTCCTTTGCTTTCCACCCCTCAGCGGTTAATCCATATTTTCTAAAACGAAAAACCTTTTATGTCTCAAAACATTGGAATTTATGATCAGATCTCCATTTTGGTGAAAACATCAGCACAATGAAATTTTGTCAAAAAAAAAAAAAAAAAATGCCGCTTACTTTTCCGCTATCACATCGCATTTTTGCAATTTGACTTCGAATTCGATCAATTCCGACAGTCGCGGATTGGAAATTCCAACGGGGATGACCCGACAATGTCGCGAAAAACCTTCGCAATTGTCTCACGTACGAGGTTCGCACTACGGTTCCTGACGCGGACGTTAAATTTGACGAACTTTCCGCATCCCCAAACCGGTGATGGCATTTGCAGCAGCCAGCCGTGTCTCCAGCAAGGAAAAAAAATTCCGCGAGGCCCAAACTTCGAAAAATATTCGAAAACGATTGTCACCCGGAAGCGGAACACCTCTCCCCGGCAAAAAAAGGGAAAAAGGGAAGCACGACTATCGGAGCAAACAGCGTATCCGGGATGAATGGGAGATTTGTCGGGTTGATGCTCGCCATACCGAACGAAGTGTTCAGGTGACATCCTGGATTTTGAATGCTAATAAGCGAAAAATCACTCGAAGCGAGAGGGTGTCCGACAGACCGTGAATCGGCGATCCTCAATCGACGTGCCCGACAACCGACGCCGGAATCCGCTGAAATTGGCAGCCCTGCAAATCTACACAACGATGTATCGAACGCTTTGCGTGCCGCTCCCTACTTGAATGTGGACGCCACCACCGTTAAGCTCCCCCCGGAGCAAAAGGGGAGACGAAGCCAGGAAAGCAGTTTAATATATCTCTCCGAAGAGAAAAGCTCTCTGCATTTGCAACAGTATTTGTGCAGCAATTAACCAATAATTAAACAAGTTTAAAATTAAGAAAATTTAAGGATTTCACTTGACTCGAATACCGTGCCATATTCCAGAACATGCAATTTAACCTAACCCGAAAATTCTTTTTCGGAATATCTAAAATAAAATAAAAAAAAAATCTTATTTGCAGGCCATTTCCATCCAATCCGATGGAATATCTATTCCTTTAGGATTTTTACAAAAAAATAAGGAAGGCAATCTAATCGATTTAGGACAGGGGTTGAGAAAAAGTATATCAATACTGTAGTACAAGATGCTATTCAAAGGCTATGCGGAACCATACACGCATACATATATATATATAAAAGTTAAGAACGAAAGTAATAATACGATATTCGCCGGTTATATCGTTTGACAACTTTAAACCTTTGTCACATTTAATTTGCAACATCTGTCGAAATTATGAAATATATTAAGCATTCGGCACAATAATGTTTATATGATGTTTTTACAGTTAAATGTTACCATCAATGTCATCAAGGGTAAAAAATATTTCAATCCACCTTATCGGTGCTATTACATGAATTTACCGAACGTGCAGAACAATCAATTTCTCTCTAAACGCGGCTTCATACGACAGCCGAGGTAAAAATCATATTACGTAAAAACATATTTTAAATGTCGTGCAAATCTAAAATTTTCCATCACGGGCTAATTTTGAGTCTCACAATAAACGCGAATAATCCGCGTCTCGCGACACGAAATTAAAATCACGAATTGCTGGATTGCTGAATCACCAAATCATGTACATGATCGAACTGTCCAATAAAGGAAAGAAAAACATATATACATATACAAAACCGAAATTGTTTGCCAACCCCTAGTGTTTCAAGCATTCTTCTATACTTTCCCAAGCTGTGATATTCTGAGATACCGCTAATATTCAATTGAGTGACACGATAGAATTTCTTCGAACAGCTTTGAATAATCGTGCGTCTCACATTTTCAATATACCCTTAAAATTTTTAATATATTTCCCACTCAATACCATCCTTTGCTGAGACAATAAGCGACAACGTTTAAAACTGATTCCCGAACGCTCCCGTCGTAAAGACATTTATTAATTTACTTCTGAGGTCGGGAAAATTGTAAATCCCGCAGCTTATTCTGGATTACAATTATTCGAATGAAGAATATGAAATGATGAGTACCGAAATGACATCTTCGGAAACTTCATACACATCTTGATTCGGAAAATCCGTTTCGTTGTTCTCGTCCTAGTTCTCCCGTGAAGAATCTCGTAAGCAAAAGAGTAATGACAGTTTTTAAAAATTTAACGACTTCCTCCTCTTCGAAAGCCACTTGAATCGATTCGGTTTTCCATCGTGAAGCTTTTCTCTCGTAAATGCAACAAGAGCTTCGAATGTAAGTTAATTTAACGACGTATCCCAGACATGCAACGACAAAGGCAGGAAATTGAAAAAGCATCCCTTAACCTTAAATTACACGATTAATTTGATATCGCTGAACCTAATTCGCTGCGTTAGGGGATGAACGGGGTAAAAAGATGATCTCGTTAGCGTGGTCGGTGGAAAAAAATTTGGGGGAGGTAAAAAAAAAAAAAAATCGAAAGCCGCGGCGAGGATTAAGGACATGATGGATTTATCCTTTGTAAAGGGCTTATTTTCGTTAGCCGGGAAAAGGAATCTGCGGAAAAACTGCCGAGCACGATCGCGGGGGAAACGTGGGAAACGACGAAAGGGGTCGTTCTCCCGGAAGACGGGATGCCGCGGAAAAGGCGAACCATCCGCGCCCGCGAGAAAAATTCGAGAACGACGCCGGAAAACTCGGCTTTTTTTTTTTCCTTTTCCAACATTTTTTTTTTTTTCCTCCAGTAAACAGTAAAAATCCCTTCCCGATCGCACTTTCCAAAAATCCTTCGCCAACAAAACGCCGATTACGCGGAAGAGGAAAAAGTAAACCTGAAAATTTCCCTGAAATGCGAAACGTTTCTCAAAGCGGAAACCGCCGCGAAACATAATACGGGTCCCACTTGGAAAGGTTTCCGGGGAGCCCTTTTCGAAAGCTGCAGCGGTTCGAGAATTTCCCTATATACGGGGTTACACCAATCAAAGGGAACCCGGAATAATTATTATACACTACGGTCGAAATACGAGCGGTGATACTAAACCTTTTCTTTTTTCTTCCTTTCCTCTTCCGTGCCCGCACGCTTATTGCGCTTCCAAAGGCCGATTTCCTCCCGTACGGGAAATCGTTCCTCCGTCAAAGCTCTGGCCGATGTATAAGTTGCCGGGGGATGAAATCGAAGCGATTTTTTTCATCCCCCATTCCTTCTCACCCGAAAATAAAATGGCGGCCGCAGTTTTCTCGCACGCTGAAGGCGCCGAAAGCTGCGACGGGATCACTTAAACCGGTTTTTTAAACGCGAAATAAACCCCGGCATTCGATAGAGGGGCAGCTTTTCACATAAATCTCGAATCGATGTTCGGCATTTGGATGTTAACACGGAAAAAATTGAAAGTGGACTCTTCAAATATCGCGCCAAACCATGTTACACATTAATTTACCGTGGATCCAGTGCGATTGCTTCGGGCGTGGAAAATTGAGAAACTTATTTAAAAGTCAGAGCTTTATTTTTTACTTCTGTATCTCCATAAATGCTGTCCGGTTTGAATAATTTCGGGCAAATAAGAAAAAAATTTATTCTCATACGCGGACAGCCACATCCTTGGTGACCCATATCGTAGTGTGTTAACAAAAACAAATAAAAATGTTAAATCTATATAAATTTTTCCATCATGCACTGCGAATCTAAACTATCCCGTCCTGCATGTCGTTTTTTTCCCTTTCACGTCTGCCTGCTGTCGGGCATTTTCCTTTTCTTAAAGTTTTTTTTCTTTTTCTTCCTTCCTTAGGTTGGATTGATAACGTCGATAGAACAATCTGAAGAATTCAATTCAATTCCTTTTTTTGCCATCCCCATCCCATTGACGACATATGAGCCTGGACCGTTACATGTCGCATCTTTCAGTTTTGCTCTCTTCCTCTTTCCCTCTCTCGTTTCCTTCCGCCCCCGATCATTCGATTCGAGAAACCTGGAAAATCTGTCATCAGATCTAATAATGAAACATCCTATATATATATGGAACGCGTCATCGTCAATCTTCGAACATTGCTCGCCGCAAACGATGCAAGCTTCATCAGTGGCATGATCGAAAAGACCGTCGTTAAATTAAACTAAATAACGTCTTTATTAAATTGAAAAACTGTTTAGAAAACGAGATGCTTCTCTTTGTCTTGAATCGTGTTGTTTCAAATACATGTAACAAATGCACGGAGTATGTATGTTTGTGAAGGCGCGCGTGCGTGCGTGATCAAAATCTAAAGAATTGAACTGGCCTCGCTGATTGCTCGACCGTGTTATTTCAATACCAATGCAATATAAAAGATGCATGCATAATATCGAAGAACAGAATTTCTCGCATGTTAAATAAAGATTTTGCACGTAAGATAACATTTTACAGCAGTGAAATTAAGGACTGCGACAAGCTCCGCTTTTTTTTTCTGGACAATCGGTTGGAGCATCCAGTTACCACTCTTCGATCTAATACCGCCACATGGATTAAAAAGAAAAGATCTGTCTTTACTCAAAAAAAAAAAAAAAACTTGATTTTATTCAACTTTTACAAGAACAACAGACGACATTTCGCGAAAGTGTTAATAACTCGTTCGTACCTGTGGCAATCTGCACTGGTGCGATTGCCAGCAGCAATTTTCAAACTTGAAACCCGCGAGTAAAATGAAATACATGCTCGAACCCCAATGCTGGATAATTATAAAAATTCAATGAAATCCCGATCTAAAAGACTCTGCTGAGACAAATAAGTGAAAAACATGGAACCTTCATAACGTTATGTTAAAAGTTACAGCTTCAGGAATGATCATCTTTTTCGGATGTGCAGCTCTAATCATAACAAAACAGAATTTTCCGAAAAAATAAATATTTTTTTTGCATCCTTCCGTTTATTTATACGCTTCCCCTATTTATACGCTTAAAGGTTTATTTTAAACAAGTAGATTTAGACGTAAGTGTCTAAGGTAACTTATCACGTATAAAAATCCATAACAAAACGTGCCACATCGCGAGTGAATGCCACGGACATTCATTCTGCAGCACTCCTGACGAATTCGCCGATGCAATACCCAAGAATCTTCAAGTTAAGAGGCAACAACACTAAATTAATACAAAGTGCTGATTAAAGTCATGCATTACACAAAAAATTCTTATGTATAAAAAAACGAATTGATTTTCCTCTTCGCAGATTCATTTATATCACTGCTAAAAACGAAGTTTCATTGTATTGGGACTCTTTAAGGTTTTCTCCTTAAACTTAAATCGAAATTCGCCCATTCCTTTCAGACACCAATGCTTCGTCAGCAAAAGGAAAAAATGAGGGAAAAGTTTCCAAGGGAGACCCCTTAGTTTTAATGCGAGAAATAAATTTAATTAAAAGACGTCTTTCATCAAATGGAATATTAATTCCAGTCTATGCCGTTCGATTTATCAGATCAGATCGGGGGGTCGGAAAATTGCGAGCCTCCTCAGGTGGAGGAAAAAAAACGTCCAATGCCGATCCTGAATTGTCGCCGTCCAAATTTACAGAATTGGAATTTTGAAAAATAAAGGAAAAAAAGAAAATCAAAAATTCAAAATGCGCGTAAGATGCATGAGGGGGTGCGGAAAACGTGTCATTACCGCTGAACTTTATTAATCCGATGGGATTCGTCGTGAATTCATCAAAATAATCTGCGTGCACAAATCGACGTGAACGTTTGCATCCGAACGTGAACCGTTCGCGCGATATATTTGAAAGCCGAAATAACCATCATCGCGGAGATGCTGCCGCTGCTGGAGGCCTTTGGGAAACGGAGGAAAAAGACGCCAGAGTAGAGGGCTTTCAACGAGAAAAAGTGAAGCTTTATCACTTCAAAATTTCTTTTGAAAGCTCAGGTAAATTTCTTCTCCTTTGAAAAAAAATAAATAAAATAAAGTAAAAAAATTTCCTTTTTAACTTGACGGTTTCTAAATTACCAATTCTGGCTTCCCTTTTCGCGGACCTAAAACTTGACTATTTGGATCGGGGAAAAGAAGAAAAAAGTGAGATTGAGAGAGAGAGAAATAACACGCACACACACAGAGAAAGATTGTATGTGTGGCTTTGTGTAAATTAAAAATAAAATGTTCTTACTCCTCAAACGAATTTTGTCCGCTATTATTTATTCATGAACGATAATAATGAGAGCTAACAACCAAAGTTTTCGGCCGAGGAGATTTGTAAATAAATAATTCAGATGAATTTTCCCGTCAAGTTTTCAATCGGAAAATGGCTACATAATTTAGTGCAATCCGAAAATCCAGGCTCAAGAAATTTTTTTCTGCATTAATTCGGGAAACCCCAGCGCAGTGTAAGGCGAGATATGTATTAAGGTTTTAAAAAGGTTTTTACAGCCCAACTTTTTCGTTTCTCATCATCCCTTCCAGTCCGGGAGGCGGATTATTGTAGTATTCTAAAAAGAGTTAATTCGTTCAAATGAAAGCATCCCTCTGCCAGATAAATCTTGGAGATTGCATGCATTGCTATCTTGAAACAATGTAATACCCCAGCACGAAGCTCCGTTTCGCCTTTTCATACTTCTATGGAGTTCCCTCGCCTTTCGTTTCCGTCCGTTATAATGAATAATCATCGCGAACGCTGCTTTCTTTTTACCGTAAAAAAATATGAAATTATGCCGAAAAATGTCATAACATTCGAAAATTGTATTACAAATTTAAATTGTCCTTTATTTAACGTGTGAAATTAATGTTTTAAAAAAACACATTCACACCCAAAATTTTTTTACTTCCAAATTTTCAAAATCCTCAATTAACCCCCTACCCCCAGAATGATTTTCCTTTTTATGTCTCATAACTCAATCTCAATTTCTTGTCATCCGTCTAAATGTTCGGCACATCCATCCTGATCTGAAAACTATTATTATCATTAATTTTTTTTTTTTTTTTAACTTATTAGGTGTGTTATTTTCGCGATTGACATTATTTTTTCACAACGCGATCGAAAATAAAGATCTGTTCGGAATCCTGTGGGTTTTTGATAAATTCACTTTAACATTAACTTCTGAATTTCATCAATCGATGGTCAATGAACGTCAGAAATCAAATCATTTTTAAAAGAAAAAAAAAATAAAGAAAGAAAGAAAATGCAGTGTAACTGCTAAAAGGAAAAAAAAAATCAATCGGCAGCAGCAAAATAAAAATGAATTTGAATTTTAAATTTTTGCATGTCAATAAGCGATTTTTCCACCTGCTGCAATTAACATGCGAAAAATGAAGAAAAGCGGGAAAAGCGCGATTTTCCACCCGCTAAACTTAATCCACCAATTGCCCGCAACACCCAACATAAACGTTATCAGAATTTCAGAAACCGAAGACCCAGAAATTTACCTTAATAATTAATGCTGATGACCCAATCTGGTTTTCCCGAACATGAAACTGTTCCCATCCCAAACTCAATGCCCTCAAATATTGTTTAAGATTCCTCAAGAGTGAAACTTATCTCTCTCCTGACATCGCAACCTTTAGACTTCATACTTATTGCATTAAACAGCCAAATCCTGCAGGGGACCTTACTGCCGTGTAACTTAATTTAGCATTCTGAGTTCTCTTTCTTCCGACACTGCATCCCATCCTATTCACTGACACTGAAGCAGTTGTTTTCAAATTTGGCTTTTAACTTAAAAAATAAATTAATTAATTAATTAAATAACATAAAAAATTTACTTTTAGTTAATTTTTACATGCCCAAAAATTTTTTTATTAAAAAAAAAAATTTCTAGTTGACATAAAAATATTTTGTTCTTGTTCCTGATCACCAATTCTGGCTATTAAAATTCAATTTTCTCATCAACAACCATCCTCCGAAGACTATTAGGCGTGATGCACGTTGATCGTGAGCACGCCAAACATTATAACCACATTGCTTTCATATATTATAATGGCAGAATAAATGATTGTCACTCTTAGCAACGACGACGATATTTCAGGAGATTTCCAATTTTGATAGGATTGGATCCTAATGTGTAACTGGAGAGAAACTTTTTTAAAAGCACATGAGCTAAAGTATTTTTATATTTTGGTAATCGAGGAGAAAACTAAAGTTAACGTTAAAGATCTTTGGTGTTTCAGGCGTGAAAGCACAACGCAAGACCATCAAAAAACAAATTTTATTTACCGGGTTTTTTCCAGTTTGCTTCCCATCTTTTCCTTTTCTTAAATATTAGAATCGTATCCCATTACTTTGCACCGATGCAGGTCGATAAGATTCAGAAGGAAAACTTTCATCAGTTTTGGCGTTTTAATCGATAAAAATGTCCCATAAAACATTTTCAAGCCTTATAATTTTTTTTTTTTAAAGAAAAATCTTGGTCTTCATGCTGAACTCCAATCGCAGAGCTGGAAATTTTTACTCTGTACGTTAACTTCATTCATTTTTTAGAAGTAGCATAATATTTCTTTGAGGATGCCGCACCATGAATGAAAAGTGAACAAAAACAAATGATAAGAAAAATAAAGTAAACTAAAAAGTAATTAAAGTTATAAATATTTTCGGAGCTAAATCAGTTCCATTAAGTTAATGGATGCTTTAAAAAAAAAAAAGAAAAAAAAGAAAAAAACATAATTTTTGACAGAAGAAAAGAAAAGCTATAAAGGGTAATAAGCATAATAAAATTAGTTTAAGAAAATAAATGACGAGATATTGAAGCTTGAATGATAAAGAATAAAAAATCTGAATCTGATAGACTTGGGTATTAGTTTAGTGAATTAGCTTTTCTCAACAGTCAAAAAAAACACAATTACTTAAATAGCGAGATATAGAAAATGAATTTATTAAATAATATATAATACACCTTTTATGGAAATGTTCTCGTATCATTTGTAAACACAAAATGTCATTATAATACATTCATTCATATTACAATAACATTAAACATTCTTGTATGTAACACGTCAATATTTGTATGAGGACATAGAATTGAATTTTATGTAAATTTATAAATGATCCAGAAATATTTTTATAAGTAAACAGTAATGTTATCCAAATTAATGCTTACGGTGTATATCATAATGCATTTTTAATACCGCTGTCCGAATTTCCTCAATGTCGCTCGTTAAAGTAAGATCGAGAATAAGATCATATTAAAATTTTTTGCAACCGTGATATTATATTAGTTCAACACAATATTGAGGATAACAACAAAATTGAAATTGACAATGAGGGGATTGAACGAAAATTGAACTAGACAATGTCATCTGACTAATTGCACGGAAGAAATTAAAGTGGAGAAATGAACGGTAACAGCTAATACCCTATGTAAAACCCTATCGTTAACCAAAGAGCAATGGTGGAAAAGGTGCCATGGCGTTCAAAGGTTTCTCATCAATCAAAATTTCAAATGCATCTTCGTGAAATGTTGAATTTCTCAATTTTAAGTCGAGCCGAGGAATAAAATAAGCCAAACCTATAAAATACTTACTCAAGTAAAAAGGGTATCGTTTTAATGTTTCATAACGAGAGAAGAGGATATATATGGGACAATCTCTGAAAGATTTAAATCTTAAATTCGTTTTAATGTTTATAATACTTTTATACAGATATAAATTATGTGTAAAATACGAACCCTTTCAGCTCTTCATAACCTATCCCTTCCTGTAACTTAGCAAAAAAAGCGAATCCATTGGGTATATATAAAGTGAATAATTCAAGTCAAATTGGGAAAACCTGGAAGGATAAAGAATAATTTATTTTTTAAAGGAAATACAACATTTTCTTAAGTAGTAATTTTATTTTGAACTACAATTCTTTCCACAAATTAAACTCTCATTACTCATATTTTTTACTTATCTATATACTTTAATTTGAGGACTGATTACTCAATGATTTTACACATCGAATATTTTTTTCTCTTTTCTTTTTTTCCAAAATTATAGATATAAAAAAGCCACTGCTGGATCTCAAATTTTGAAGCAATTTCTGCTGATAGATTATTTTCCCAGCATGACTAAAAGCTTCAATGCTTGTCATGTTCATTGTTCGTTGTGAAAAAAAAAAAATACTAACTCGTTTAATTGGTAACAAGAAATTTATTCTAACATGATGTGATAGAGAATCGAAAAATGTTACAAGCAAAAGCAAATACTTGAAGGAGCAAGAAAGATATATCGACTGAAGCTTAGCGGAGGGGATGAGCGGAATTAGCATAAAACTCAAATGAGCGGGCATGTGGAAATACCCACGGGGTGGTAAACGAAAATTAAGTAAAAGAACATAGTTTTGGGAATTCCCAGCCGTTTAATGCCCCACATCGACTTTTGCCCGGTGAAATCACTGAATTTTGAGACAACCTTTTTATGTTGCTTTATCAATTTCAACAGAAAATTCCTTTCCCCGTGTCCTGCTTCAAGCTGGAAAGCACATCTTTTTTACTTCCCTTCTGCCATTCCAAGTTCTGGAAATCACCGAGGCTCTCCAAAATCAAAACTCCTCCTTTTTGCCATTCAATTTCACCGAAAGTTTTTTGCTGTTCGAAGGAAATCAAAAACCTCTTATGAAAAATCGCTGATTTTGGCTTGACGAAATCTCCTCCTCCCCGCTCGAAAAAGCTATAGATGACCTGTGAAGCTGTGCAAAGGAAATTTTTAAAATCCACGATGTCAGCATTAATCGTTGCCGCCTCAACTTTTGATCTGTGGCGCAAAATACGCAATTACCAATGTTAAAAAAAAAATAATAATTACCATACAAAGTTACACTTTTTCTCTCAATTGTCCAAAGTGTAGTTAATATTAATGAAAATAACAAATGATTTTTATGAATTTCGAGGCGAAACTTTTCGCGGTACAGGTCAGCCAGCGTTACATTCTTAATAAATTCAGGGACGTCTTTTAAAAAATTTAAATCAAGAAGCTCGTTAAAAGTTAAACTACGAAGTTAAGAACTTATTATTGTCATAAAGAAAAATATCTAGAGTCGAAATTTATAAAACGTAATATTTATGTAAAAAGACATTGAAATACATTAAAATAACTAAGGAATAAATAATCATTTAATTTGTGGAGCTTTAAAAAAAGCCAAACTCTCTTGACTTACTTGACTTATAGTAGCTAAATTGAAACGTAAAAATAAGTTATGCAAAAAAGAGCATCAAAGCGGAAAAAAATGTAATTAAAAATTTTGTGAAACACAAGAAAATGAACAAAACACGTAAAGAAAGTAAAATAATGAGTTAAAAATTACAAGGGAACAAAAAAAAGCATCACATGTATAAGAACCAAAAAAATTGATAAACATTCATTATCTGTTATATAAATCTGTTACTAAAAATAATCGGATGAATGCATTGATATAATAATTTTCTTGTAGAGTTTAAAATATATGAAAAATTTATCTAA
>JAOWBB010001648.1:0-43685 GCA_028565995.1 Ricinus marginatus | reverse complement strand
AATTATATATATTTAACATATTTCACCAGAGCATGTGGAAATGTATTTCTACATGCTTTTTTATTCTATCGGAATGGAAAAAGATATATATATTTATTTATATATATATATATATAAAATAATTATATTGTTTTTTCGTACATATATATGAAATATGTTTTGTATAAATATACATATAAGGAATTTTAGAAAAATAAATTAAGGATTTTGAAATTCATAAGTATTAGGTACAAATAATGACAATTTACGTATATGTACATGTTTTAAACAGCAATTGATGACACAAATGCAAAGCAACCATCATTATATCAGATGAAGATGGATCGACCATCTCCAAGACGAATAGTTCTATAAATGTGCACCATTTTCATTCATCATTTTTCATCATCCGTTAATATTCATATGAAAGAATAATGGCAAATTCATAGCCAAGAATACTTTCCAAACTTGCCTAAAATTTATTTTTAGAATTCCTTCACTTCAAATTGAAATATAAAACTGGAAAAATTCTTTTCAGCTCTAGAAATCGATATTCTGTCTTTTTAATGCGGAACATATGCTTCTGCTACCAAAAATATATTTCCAAATGCACTTTTTATTCTACAGAATGCAATAAAATAGCAAAAATTATTTTTTTACAATTTCAGAATCTTTGTGAAGATTTTTTTTGTCGGAACAATTATTTACTGTCTCGCCATATCTTGTTTCTCTAACATTTCAAACGTCAAAATCGAAAATTTTATTAAAATGGATAAATATAGATAAAGATGAGTGCGATCCCTTTAGCTAAACATGGACCTCATGGATCAGGAACGTAACATAATCCATACCTATATTATTTGTGACCACATACGGATCGAAATGTACTTTGACCACTTTGACCAACAAGGCTAATACGATACACTTTAATATTCGCATTGATAATTGAAGAGCTAAACAGATTTTTCACGGATTTGTTGACGATTCAAGTGCTCAGAATCTGCAAACCATTTATACTTTTCTGTCTGTAACACATAAGAAAGTGATAACTACACCATTACATAGGCTACACTTATTTATGATTTACTACTACGTTAACCAACATCATAAATTCTTGTTGTTTACGTTCCATACATTAAATTAATATCCCAAAATTTCTTGCTTCTATCTTCACCTGGATTTCTTTGATGGTTCTCGGCGATGAACGAATTAATTAACCAACAGTTCTTCAAAAATATCCAATTTTGCACTGTAATGCTTCCGGGAAAATTTTCCACTTTCTTCGAATTTTATACTTATATTACATTCCGCATTAACTTTTAAATTATAAGACATGTTTTTGGTGTCTCATCCGCCAGCGTTTTTCTTTTAAAGAGAAAATCCTTTAAACGTTCATCAGAAATTAAACTTTCTTATTCAGATTGTCTTACCTTATAAGAAACATAAAGTTTTTTGCCTTTCAGCAGCAGGAAAGCTTTAATCCATACTTGCTGGTTCGCTTCTCTGACCCAAACATGACTGAATATAGTCGGACATTCCTCTGAAGATAAAACAGTCTGCAATAAAAATTTTTATTTTTTTAACCGAATATCTATGACAGAGAAAACATTTAATTACATGTAAAAAGATGTAAACAATGTAATCAAAAATTTATAAAAAAAAATCTAGTTCAATTAAATTTTATGTTTAATGTTAACCTAATTAGAAGATAATGTTAATATTTTCCTGTAAGCTAATATTAAGCAAGAGCAAAGCTAATAACAGAAATTCGAATACTTTACAATGAAACGTGTAATTTAGGTAACCCATAAGTTAGTGACTTAAGAAGCATGATGGTTAAAAAGGTTTGAAATAGCATTATGATTCTTTGCAAAAACATTCATTGGTTATTGATTGATAGGATTGACAATGAAATTTTAAACGGGTATTAAATAACACTGGTGGGAATTATTTTTGATATTCTAGAATTGTAACGTTATACTTATGAACATGAAAATGCCAAAGAAAAATGCTTTCGAATCGATAAGAAAGTAGGAAAAAATTCTCATATTACGAAATGTCAAACTATATGCAAAAATTGTTAAAAGGGGTATGCTTTTCACTGAAAGATTTATAAAGAATTGTTATTTTCAATCACCGAAAGACGTATTACTTAGGATGGGAATTATGCAAAAAATGAGTAAGCAAATCCAGCAACAACGAAAGTATTGCCAGAACAGCAACGGATTCGAAGATTAAGGTTTAAGCAAGAAGAAATCCCTTATCTCCGCTGTCACGGTACAATGACAGCATAAGAAAAGGCCATAAACTTCATAACAAAAGTTAATTCAGGAGCAAGTCTAGAGGAAGTGTTGAACGCTTCAGCATGCCAATTATTGCACTACAAAACCCTACTTCTCGTACCTGATTTCCAAATATTAAAACAATTTAAAACATTCTATTTCAAGGTGAACTACCTCAGAAGACACCCGGAGCACTGTATCTGCCGCCGTAGACCTACATCAATATAACCGCATTATGATTCTTTTTAATAGGAGATTTTATATATTTTCGTCAATTAACATTTCTCGTAAATGCTATTGCCGTAATATGTGCATAATAAAGTTAAAATCACGACTGAGCTAATTGATCAGATAACACAGGCAGATTTTTACGACAATAGTATAAATCTTAAATTTTCGAACAATGGGCTTTGACTTTGTTCGACCTTAAATGAACAGCGAAATTTACAAATATGTTACTCGAAAAATCCTTGACCCATGAAGGATTCAAATATACGTAAAAAAGCTCAGACAGATTTTAATTTCCGAACTTAAAAAAAATATTATTCTCCAATTAATGCTAAAAACTTCATTCATAATTCTCAGAGAATTCTAAACGACCGACACGATTCATTTCAAGACAAACCAAAGGTTTCATGACTCACTTTCAAAACCTAAACCGTTATTTTAATATTTCAAGGTATTATAAAGCAGTCACATTGTTAAGAGAAACACGAAAAAAAGTTAAAAATTCGCTCTTTTAAATTCAGGGAAATGATCAAATATTTTAACATTCCCATCGCGATTAATCTCAATTTCGGACATACACTAGAAAGAATTAGGATTAAATTAAATTACAGGTCACGATCCAGTAGGTTTCGAGCGTGGCAGATTAATCGAATTCTTTAGGACGGATGCGGACCTGAGTTAACAGAAAAATATCCGAATCGTTTTTCTTCACAAACCAGTCGGCATATAAATCGCTTATCGAAGTTTTTTAAAAAATTATTTGATCCGCTTCGTAGACAAGGTTTTATCATGTGTCATCAAGTTGAGATGTCTGTGAAAAAAAATTCCGACTAATGCATTAAAATTGCATCGAAGTCCTAAACGTGGTCATTACATCGGTAATGAATGATCATAAAATGAGTATAAAGTAGAAGGTTATTATTAAACGGCGCGTGACTTAAGACAGGATGCAGAGGATTTTCTAGTAATAAAAAAGTACATCATTTTACTGAAATTATAGAAAGACCAAAATAACCCCAAAAAGCCGTCAAAAATTTGTAAATTATGGTTATAAGAACATTTTTTCACTGACTAATTTTTATACATAGTTATTACAATTATTATTATTACTATTATTATTATTATTATTATTATTATTATTATTATTATTATTTACTATGCATATAATAATCATTTTTCTTGGAAAATATTAAGTCAATATTGCCAATCATATTAAAATAAGAAAATCATAAATAAAGTTATTATAATTATACCGACAGCTGAAACATAAGTCCAACTTTCTTTCCCAAAATACTAAAAAAAAAAAATTTATATTTCATTAATGATAGTAAAAAATAAATCATAGGAAAAGTATAAATAATGTGGAAAAGTCAGATGCTTTTGTTTTCAGATTTTTTTAAAAAAGCAGCAGAAGCTGCTAAAAGTCAGACAATTCTTTTAGTCTATGTCTATATAATTATAATATAATTTAATAACTATAGTATAAGTTACATTTTAAATTATAATTATGTTACACTTTATACAATTATATTACATAAATTATATATTAATATATAAATTGATAATATAAATTATAATATTAATTATGTTTTATAATCATAGCATATATTATAATCGATAAAATTTGAGTCAACCCTCTAAAACCGTTCATCAATTTAAATCAACTTAAAGGCTTATTGGCTTACTCAAATTATTTTTTATTCTTAAATAAGGTGTAATACCTGTCCAAGAAATAAGACCGGATTACGCGATTATATATAATATTATAATATACTATGAAATACAGACTTATGTTATATTTCATCGTTATTGGATTTTATAAGGAATATTACAAGTTTATCAAATTCATTTTAGAATCTGATAATAATAAATAATAGTAGATATTATTAAATAAATGTGGGAAATTTCTTTTAATAATAAACTGATGGAAACACAAAATTAATAAATTTCACATTTTCCTCATTAAATGATTTTATGTCATAAAATGTTTTAAAATGCAATATAAATTAAATATATTCGCATCGGTTCCATTTAATTTTAGTAACAAGTAACTAACAATTTTAATTTTGAATAAAAAAATTTAATATAGTTCTTATTTCTATAATATAGAAAAATTTTATTATTAATGAATTATCAGCACCTAATTAATTTTAGATCTATTAGATCTGCTTTAATGTTTTCCGTCTCAGGATAGATAAAATATTGACCCGAAAAATTACTTTAAACCACAAGAAATGATGACAAAGCTTAAAAAAGCACTTTAAAGTGATATCGAATTAATAAATATGTTGCGGGGATATTGAAATATAAATTTAAATGAAGCCAAGTTTTAAAAAAGAGATAAAAAAACAAATATAGAATAAATTATTTTCGATGTTGTCACATTTTTATAACTTATGTCTTAAGACATCTAATAGAGAAATATTTTATTTGAAGATTAAACTGAATTTTTATTCACGTGAACAATTTAATTTTAAGCGTCGGTTGTTAGTCCAAAAGAAAAAATGTTTTTATTATATATATTTTAAGTTATTTAACTGCAATTAACAGTTAATTAACAATTAAGTTATTTAATTCAGTTAACAAGTTTAAATGGTTGGTTCAATTCATTTTTATTATCCTGATTAACGAGGTTTGTCTCCCTACTTCTCTCTCGTTCTTTTGCCCCTTCTGTCTTATCCCCCCACCCGCTTCCTTTCTCTTCCACTCATACCATCGCTTACAGTCATGAAACCGGTACCGTGTCGCATCATGCTTAAAGCGCATTAGATTGCATATCAATTTCATTCAGTCCCAAAGCTAGCTCTGCCGGTATACAGGATCTTAATGTATTCCAAAGAGAATAAATAAATCTCACAATAAACACTGGAGAAAAATCATCTACTCAATCTTTAAAAGGCTCTGCTCTCGTTAAATCAATTTAAAAAGTAAATGAATCAATGCTTGTGAGACTCAACTGGCAACAAAATAATACAGAAGCGACGCAATTAATTTATATGGTTTATCAAGTGATTTGAATCGAGGACGAGGGGCTGTCAATGACAATTACCACATCGCTGAGCTCTCGACTCCACAACGCATTGAAAAGGACAGTCTTAAAAATTGAAAAAATCGAACTGTCTTCGTATCTCAGTGAACTATCCAATTTTTAAAATTCCTTTAAAAGTGAAAATATATTAACATTTTACCGCGTATTGAGCGTCGTAAAAATAATATAAACTTTTATCATTTTATAATTTTTATATCATCTATTTTAAACAATATAATACACATAATTGTATCAAAGTAAATATGCACTACATTAATGACACTTTCTTTTTAATTCCGATATGACTTATAAAATTTTTATAACAAATTTCATTAAATATAAAATTCTGAAGCTATCATTTGCCATAAGACGTCTAAAATAAGGAGGAAGAATTATGTTGACTGAAAAAATGCAAAAGTATAAGAATCAAATAGATAAATAAATTTCATTGTATTATAAAAATAGATTCTGAGAACCAAATTGCAAATTTTCGATAAATTTTAAGAAGATTTAATATACATGAAAAAGTAAAAACAGTTAAAAAAAATAAGTTTTAACATGAACGACTTTTTAGTTTTCTGCTAAATTTTTAAAAAAGTAACATGTTCTGTTAAGTTTTCAAAAACTTCAGACACAGTTATATTAGAAAGTTATATTACTTGTAAGTACAAATTATGAAATAATAATGATAAATTATTCAATTTACTTACAGAGAAAATGTTTGATTTTGTAACAGTAACCGGAATATCATCTAATTCTCGAAAATCAATCATATTGATTGGAAAAAATTGCTGAAAGACAAAATTATCATGAAGAATGGATTAATGATTTTTGTTTAAAAAATATATTAATGCCTTATTTATATATCCATGATATAATCTGAAAATTAAATATATAGTGTGTGTGTGTGCTATTTGTAAAATGTTAATTTTGGAAAATAATTGCAATTATGAACTAATGTTCTTGAATTATTATTTAATTCTGAAACTGAACTCATAATATTGCCCAAAAAATGGAAAAGCACAAATATTTTCATTATATTGGTAAAATCAACCATCTTTAGATTTGTATTATTTACTTATACATATCGTTATTTCCGAATATTATGAGTATAAAAAAGAAATTTATTACAAAGGAAAATCTAAGTCATGTAAATTATTTAATAAATGCATACGAAAAATATTGATGAATTAATTTATTATTCGCATATTAATCTAATAAGCGAATTTTAGTTTGCAAAATTTCACTTACGGCAAGTTTCGAATTTTTTTTTGAAATGGAAAAATTTCAGTGTATCAGATTTAATAGAAATTCATTGTCTTTATTGCCACGACGAAAAAGTTCTTCAATTTTCTTCTTATTATTCCTGTACGTAAAATTCAATACATTTACATGTCTTTCATCAAATCTAGGAGATAACATTGAAATTTAGTTTTATTCAAATAGAAAGGTTAATTAAAAAACTTTTCATAGTTGCAAAGTTTGAAATATTTTTACATCACTATAACACGATAAATATTTAAGGAAGAAAATAAAAATACAGCAGATAGCTTAACTCAAGAATTACAGATATTGAAAAACGATGAAAGAAAAAATTTTAAACTTAATGATCGATGATAACAACAACAATTTTTCAGTATAATCGGATCATTTGAAAATACGGAGAGCTAAGAAGGAAAAATATTACTTTCATGAAAAATTAAAACTTTTATAAGAATATTTATGAAGGTGATAAAAAAAATTTAAATTACATGCATTTTCAGAAACTTCAGCTTTGAACTGATTAATTATAAATAAACATACATTCGTAATTTGAAAACAACCAATATGAATTCCTTTCACTATTATTTTTGTGACTAAATTTTCAAGAACATAGTTCGTGCTGCAATCAGTGCCAATGCATTTATATAATGTAATAAATCTTTTTATAAAGACATATTCTGAGAATTTAATTTCATAAATCGGTGATTTATTATTACCAAGAAATTTCATTCAAAATCTTATAAAACAAAATGATTTAAAAACTTTAGCATAAAAATGTTTTATATATAACCACTTGTATTACTGCATTAAAGGAAAATATTTAAATTTAAAGTGAAAAATAATTTTTCTAGATATTTTTTTTATCAAAGTCAAATTATATTAATTGAAAAGTTTCCAATGTGTATTTTTTTAATATTTCTCAAAAGTCAATCAAATCTTCATTTTCAGATACGTTTCTACAAAATTTTAATTTTAGAAAGCGTTAAAAACTGATAATTAAGCAAATAATTTGAATAATTTTTTTTACATCATAGTTTTTTACAATTTTTTATCATCATTAAGTATCTAGATTTTTTTAATTATATGAACTTATCCTTATTAATTTAACACTTTTTTTATTTTGATTTATTTTTTTATTTTTATTTTTATTTTATTTTTAATAGAAAACAATTATATGGATCGATCTGAACCATATTTGAAACTGATTAATTGTATTGCCATATGCAAAACCATAACAGTATCTCTAATATCTGCTAAAGATCTGGCTTCAAAAACCAAAAAGGAGTGAAAAGCTCAGGTAAAAATCAGGCTGCACGAATTTTATTCTTCGGTTCTTTCTGTAAATCGCAGCATTGAATAAAGCTTGTATATGGTAAAATCTGCATTAAAATCCTATCTTGGAGCACATTTAATTTTCAGTGTAATTTTTCATGTTTGATAATAGAACAGAAAGCTCTAGAGGAAAGGAAATTCGGTCAAATTCATCATATTCTCCGCAGATTTAAATTTTGCCTACCTGTGGATTGTGGAAGAATTCATATCTAATAAAATCTTTTCTGAAAACAAATCTTTTGGTAGGCGATTCGGAAAAATTTTCCATACTGTAATAAGTGGCGAGAACATCTTCGTGATCTTCTAGACTCCTTTCTGAAAAAGTTTAAAATGCGGTCATTCACCATGCGAATAATTGAATTAATACTTAGTTTCAGATATATTACAAAATCTCACCTAGACCAAGATCTAGCCAATGTTCAATAATTGTCCAATTCGGGTCTTTGGTAACGTTATTTTTAAGCGCCAGCAATTGACATAAATCGCTAGCGCAAAGATTTTTCTCCACAAGAACCGTCTGCCAGCTGCCGTCATCATTGTAGAACACCAATTCTTCCTGTAACGATTGGGAAATGTTACATTAAAAGTAAGTAGATTATTATTTATGCATTTATTTTAGATTTCGTCGAAATGAAAAATTAAAATAGAAGGGAAGGAAAACATACTCGAATTCCACCAGTTACGTCTTCTAAATCCTTGCCAAACACGGATGTCAGTTCGAAACGAGTCGCTACATCAGGCAGTCTCTCGTAGCTAGTGTTGCTCTTGACACAGGAACACTTCATTTTTTCTCCTGAAATAACAGGACGAAGAAAAGAAATCGAATCTGCACCGACAAATTTGAAATTTTATACTTAATTCGAATTTTCTCAAATTATAAGAAATGAATCTTTAAAAAAAATTCTGAACCATAAAGTACGTACTTTTAAAATTTTTACTCCATTAAATGCGAGTTTCTATCTAATGATGCCTGTCTCCATGCAGTTTTGACGTCAGCGGTTTAATTTGTTCAAGCAAAAGATAGTTTCGGAAATGACGCCGAAACACTTTTTCTTTCTCTTTCGTTCGCTTGATCTTGGCGAACAAAACTCATTTTGGAAACCGAGAAACCGTTTTTAATTGGGAAGATGCCCATCAATATCGCGCGCCAATTATCTGATGAAGAAGAAATGGAGGGAGCATTGTATTTGCATAATAATCCGAAAGAGGAGGCTATCATCCGCCGCATAGCATCATGGGAGCCGGAAAATGCAAAGCTGACGAAGGGACTCGATGCGAGCCGAAACTTGTCGAAAATTCAAATATAGGTTACCTCAGCGCCAGATGAACTCATCTCCGTTTACTCTGTATGCCGGCGGTGTTAACTCACGTTTCCAAGGGATGTTCATTTGGGGGAGAGTTTTGTGGGATAAAGTGACGTCATCTAGACTCCAAAATTGCCAAATCATGACTAGTATCGATCCGCCGCGTAATGCTTCTTTCAGTCATTATTCAATTGAGAATAAAAGCACTGCTTAGCAAATAAATAGTTCGGCATTTATTCTCAAGAAGAAACCTATCCAATGGGAAATTATTTCCTCCCAGGTAAAGTAAAATCTTACACTTTTCTGGCGTTAAAGACAGAGAAAATCGTATTAAAAAAGGTGACTTACTGAAACAATTATCCATTGAAAAAAAATTTTAACCAGTTATAATTATTAACAAAAATATAAAATGAAGAAGTACTACTATGTATAATATTGCTGTGCATTCTATATTATTAAATATATTACAATGTATTTATGCATAATAAATCATTGTCATATATGTTTCAAATCGAACTTCCAAGTTAAAGCAATAAAGTCTCAAATCTCTAAGTGATTACATTTATGGATTATATATACATAAAGTTAAAGAAAAGTGGTCTCATGTGAAATACATTCACATGATATCCTATGAGCTATGATATACTGTGAGCTATATATATATATATATATACATATAGATATAGCTTTTTATAGACATAAACCTGACATTTAGCTATATATATAGCTCCTTTGTCAGTCTTTCAAATCTTAAATTTATATGTATAGAATGATATTCCAATGTGACCTTCGACAAAGCAGTTGTCGTATGAATCACTGAATAAATAAAAGATGAAAAAGAGTTAATAATTATACTTGCTTTAATCAAATCTTTTATTCTTGGCAAAGGTAAAGTGAGATTTTTCTTATATAAAGTTATAAAAAAATATTCGTGTAGTTCACGCCCATTGAGGAACCCAGTGAGATTCGCATCAAAATCATTAAAAATTATTTTTCTTTCGGGAAGGAAGATTCTTAACACAAAAACGCCTCGGACCGTGAATTTTGCATATTATAAAATATAATCGATTTTATGTAGAAGAAAAGAGTATTTTTGAATATTGTCAATCATAGAAAATCTGAAACATAAAGGGAAAATTTTTGATGTTTTTCACAATTAATGCCTTTATAGTATTAATAGTTTTCCACGGTTAAGAATTGGATGACATTAATCAGATTTGGTGTGATATAAGTTTGGAAGAAAGAAAAGCCTTTAATAAGATTTTAAGAAAGAGCAGAAATTTGTTTATGGGCAAGGTGAAACAATTGCTAGAGAAGCAAATGAAAATTTTTTTAGGAGCTGTGGAAGATCTTGCAAAAGGAAAAGGTTGAGAAAAGTGAAAATTCAGAAAATTACATTTAAAATGGATGTAGGGTCGTCGATGGGTGAAACCTCCTTCGCGAGATCAGCAGAAATATAACGAAGATTTGGGAAGGGAGCATCGTAAAAGCTCAGAGGAAATGCTTATACGTGAAAAGCAAAACTTATACGTGAGTCCATTAGGGCGTATCGGGAAAGTGGTACAAATCCGCTTTAAGAAAGTCGTCTCGGGTAAAGCTTATAGCAAATGATTATGCGATTGCCGGTAAATTTTTCAAAGAATTTCTGAAACTTCTGAAACGAAAAAGGTTCAAGATGAAGCTTAAAACTTTGCTCCTGGGGCACAGTCATTGCGCTCTAAAATTTTCTTTCCTTCTGTTGATTTTTCAACTTTCGCCACCACTTTTGCGAATAAGGAGTTTTGAGAATGTTTCTGCTATTTTCTCGCTGCTGATTGCTCTTAAATTTAATAGTATTTTATCAAATAAATTTTATTCAATTTTTTAAGCCTTCTGCTATGCAAAATAGTACGTTTATGGTAGATAAATTTATGGATGTAATAAAACCCGAAATCACTTTTTTTAATCAGTATTTATTTAACGCACACACACAAAAAGTAGGGAAACAAAAGCAAATTCAAAATAAAATACATCAGAAGCCATAAAAAAATTATCTATTACTGGAACTATTTATTATGAAAAGTACATTATTTCGTGCTCTCAAGATATTTTATTTTTTACAACGAATCCGTTCACGATTTTCATCAAAATTTAAGTCTACCTATATTAAATAAAAATATTTCAATAGGATTTTCAAATATGAGAAAATTTAAAGCTGAAATCTTGATTATTCTCAATTTAGGCAAAAGATTTATTAATTTTTCTCATAATATAAAAAAAAGAACATTAAAAATACTATTGCATATATGGATTGTTTTCTTTCCGTATGAATTAGCTGTAGAGAAAGATAAATTAATAAATTCATGTATTTCAGGACATTTAGATATATGTCTATATATATATATATATGTATAAAAATGTAAATTTAAAATCAATGATTTTACATATTCGAATTACGCAACATCTGCATATGCTTGTATATGAGTAAATTACAAGTTCTAAAAGAAAAATCCACACAACATATCATGCGCAACAAAACATATTATTATTTTGATGGTGACAACTGAAAAAGACATTTTTAAATTTATAATTTCTGGATTATAGAAAAGCTTTATGTTATGGCAATTTTTCACTATATGCTTACTCACGTTTCATTGACAGACAACATCCACTTTAAATTTTAATAGTAGGCAAAAGCATTCTTTTTGCATATCATTGGCTCAATAAATATTCTAGAGTCATAAAAATGATCTGTTGCCCTTTTGGTTTTTCTTTATATTTATCAATAGATATATTTTCCTAACTTCCCAAAGAAATGAGGCATTCACTGATTTAAGGGTTTCTGTTTTTGTAAAAGGGAGGAAAATTCGAGGGTAATTCAGATTTAATATATAGGCTTTAATGTTTAGTATTTGCCAAAAATAATACTTTTTAGTCACACAAATGTGAGTGAGGGCATAAGAAAAATTGTCAAATTTAAAATTTCACATAAATTATATCAAATATACGTAAAGCGTTTCCCATACGGGTCTCATCCGAACGAATTTAAAAATAGGAAACATTTTATTTGTTGAAATAAGATCACATTCAATGCATTTGAACGGTGAAGAAAAAAATTGCATCATCCATCATCAAACATTGCTGCATAAAAAGGAAATGATTTGCAGCTTTAAAATCACGAACATTACCCAAGCAAATTAACATGACATTGAGAAATTGATGAGGATGAAAACCGAATCGCAACCATAAAAAAGTAGACTTTCATTTTGAATGTGGTGATCGTGAAGAAAATACCCCGGAGGCACAATTCCTATCCCCCAGACATCCCGCCAAAATTTACACAATCCGAAAAGGGTAGAAGACATGCGCCGACTGCACCCTCATCGATCAATATGATGTGCACGAATTAAAAAAAATCGATAGCCGTTTGAAAATTTAACGAGAATATCTTCCATTAACAAGATATTCGCCTCCTTTCGGAATTTTCAATCTAACTTAACTTTAAAAGCAACCCACAAAATTATTTTGTGGGATAAGACGCTCGAAAAAATATTTCGCCGATGATTTTTATTACTTGCTTAACGCAATCGAAAGTCCTTCTATTCCACGGATTGGAATCGAACACTCACATTTCATCCGACGCATATTTTCACCGGAATCAATACCATCGCTCTCATTAGTCGTGATTCCCGGCAAAATGGTATTGCAGAAAGATAACTTAAGATTATTAGTTTAGGTTCAACTTGACTCTCACGTTGCCGCTGAGGAAACAAAGCGAAGAGAAAAAAAATTTTTCTTATCCAATTCTAGCTTTCGATTGATCCTGTCTAACATCTGACCTGGTATCTTTACTTAGTCCCTAACTCTTGTTTCTCTGTCCAAGTTTCATGCACAATTTTATTATTCCCGAATAACGCCCTTATTCCAAATAGCATATCATTTTCCATTTTTTTATTCTTTCATTTATATGTACATAAATAATAATTTAAAAAATTTACTCGTCCCATATATATATATTTATCGTTATGAAATTTTTCATTTTTCATATTTTTTTTATTCCCTTTTCCTTATGAAATCCATGAAAATAAAAAATCTTACCTTTGGATGATGACATCTTGCTAGCAAAATGAGATTAAACGCGGAAAATGGAGACACCCTCCAAGCGTGTACCACAATCTACGTTCGAATGCTCTGTGAGATGCGAATAAATTTCCAATGACAAATCATCCCCTACAATTTGTGAAGTTTGATTCTTGAACGAACCCCTAACGCGCGGCACTTTGAAATATATAAAACGATTTTCTTTCTGCAATTTTTCAATAAATCAATTTTAAACGAAACTCTTTTCATGGCGCTTTTCTACGCGTAAAGCTAAACAATCGGTATTAAAAACTAATTTATTTCACGAATTAAAAGATAAAAAATTAGTTGAAAAGAATCGAAAGAATAAAATCTGGTCGTTCTAACATTCCACGTTGCTAACGCGATTGTTTAAGCGAAATGCATTCGCAAAATCATCGGAAATGGAGAAATGTAACATATAAGGGTAAGAAACTGAAAAATTAATAATGGAAAATAATTATGCATGCTGTAAGATGTAACTCGTGAACGCCTCTTACATGTACTTAATAGGTTCGCAAGCAAATTCCCGACTACAACAGACAGTTGGAAACGATAAATTGGTTGCTTCCTTCTGAATTTTCGTCAGTTTTGATGAAACAAATAAATAAGTAGCAAGTAAAAGTTTTTGATGATAGCGTCATTTTTTTTCTCTCATATAATTTAAAAGCCAAAAACAACTTGAAAAACTTTTTGTACCGAAAACAATCAAAATCCGAAAAGTTGAGGGCAAAACAGTGCTCTGCGGCAAGACGGTTTTGCCACACGCTTTAATGCAAAACAAATTCTTTTCCGGATTAAATCCGTCATATTTCGTTTATGTTTTTCTTTTTTTTCACTCCATGCACAGTCACTTTTTCTAGGTTTTTTTAAACGAATTTGGGCAAGGAACGTGGTACATAAAAATAAAATACGAAATCAAAGCTTCGAGTCAAATATATCGCACAATATTTACAATTAACGACACCATTAAGGAATTAAGGGTCAAAAAACGAGGGCCCAAAGCACCGTCTTGGCGATGGCCCTGAAACGAAAGGGCATAAAGAAAATCGTGGATGCAGAAGAAATACTCTTGATATTTGGGTTTCGGTATCCGACACCGGAAGAGTATTAACTGCAGCTATGAAATTGTAACGAAACAGCCTTAAAGAATATAGGGCATGCCAATATGGAATTAATACCAAATACACGAACATAATTGATGAGATCTTTAATTGTACTAATCGTGTGTCAAAAATGGACTTCAAATGTATTATGCTTTTATAAGGATGCTTAAGAATAAAAATAAGTTTCCTCCGTTTAGAAAAAATTATTCACAGACTGCAGCTTTTATTGAATTAATAATGAGATGATTTAACAATTAACGCTTGTTAATTTTTTTAAAAATTAAGCGTTCTTTTTAAGAACGCTTTTTTTTATTAACACATTTTGTTCTCTACGTAAAAACATATATAACTTCTGTTCGCTGGTCATATATATGAATTATTATAAATTCATAGCAAATAGCTACCTAATTAAAATCTGCAGAGAAAATCTAGGTCGCAATGAATGGCTACCGCATGAGAAAAATAATGAATCAATATGAGGGCCAAATTCATATAGATAACTTCACTCGAAGAGCCTAAACTTCTTTTCTTTCCACGTGAAAAAGAAGAAGTAAATTCTCCACTTTTAATACTGAGAAAACTTTTTTGGCTTCGTTTGAAAAATCGCAAACCATACGTCTTGGGAGATATCCAGCTTTTCAAATTTGGAAAATTATCAATAACAAAAAGCTGCGACGACCGTAAAATGTCGCAAAATTTCGAATTCGATCAGTTTGAAACTATTGCGAACTAACTCGATTTCTTTTGCGGAATTTCGGAAGAACGAAAACGCAAAAATTTGTATTGACATGTGACTTTTTAATGAGCGTTAACGGTTGCATTAACCTATACATGAGGATCCTCATATAGTGTATGACAATAAGTTTCCGAACTTGCCACGAACGGAAAAGAGATAAGATATTGGCCTGCTACGAAGAATAACCTTCTTGTTCGAGCGCTTGCATTTTGCAAAAATCATTTTGTATTTTTTGAAATGCACAACAGCTTCAAATCAAATGATCAGACTCTCAAGCACCTGACAAAAGGTTACTGCGTGAACTTTCAATTTGAATGTCGAGCCCCTAATGTAAGGAAAAAACGACTTGGATGAAGTATTTTCACCTGCTATCATCGAAGTTTGATGAAATATTTGTTCGAAATAAAATTTCTGTAGTTCATTGCTTTTGAGCCTACTAATTTCAATTTTTATGTATCTTTTAAGCTTAAATTAGCTTGAATAGCTTTATTGTTTGAAATTTCATTTATTTCTCGACTAAAAATTATATTTGTTTAGTGCCAGCAGGCTCACAATTCTTATCCTGGATCACCTCTGCATTCATTTTTAGATGACGTTTGCAGACGAAGCTGATGGAAGCTAGGTAGTCGACATGCCAGGCAACCGAAATCTTTTTAATGCTTTTTTCGCTTTCCTCCTTTATGTATGTCAGGTTCATATTCATGTGCAGCGACTATCCCGCATTGTCACGTTACACTTTTTTACTCGCACAACTTTTTATTCAATACTGTTTTATTATTTTACACCTATTCGAGGATAGTAATAAACGTAAATTGTAAGCATGACCCAGAATATTTTCATAAACATCTCGTTTGCCGCACCGGAGAGGATGAACTTTTTATGTCGCGGCTTTGCTAAAGTTCACCTCAATAACAAACAATTTATTCCAAGGCGATCGTACAAAAATTTACTCGAAATAACACTCACAATCTATTTTATTTCTTACATTATCATATAAAGGTAATAAAAATTTATAATGAACGGAAGCGACATATTCGCATTCTGACACCTGGAAAACAATCAAATTTATGTTTTTAAATTCCTAAGGCGCTTTGTACGACAAAAAGAATTTTATGTCAGTTTAAAGATTTAATCAGACATAAACTGCATATTTCATTACGTTGAATCATAAAGTTTTCCGAATTAATTTTTAACTGGAAAAAAAAGAGATTCCTTATAAAAATATCATACTACAGACGATTTTGGGAACAACAACAGAGCATAAAAGTTACAGCATTTTGCAACTCATCTGAAACTTATAGTCCTTCTTTTAACAGACATCTTTTACATTTGCCAAAAACTACATTATAAGTCGTTACCTCGTAATTATATTAACGATATCTTATGTTATTTAGTGCATAAATATATTCGTTTCAATTGGTTACGTGAAAAGTTAATGTGATGCACCTGAATTGCAGAAATCTCCGTCAGTCAAATATTTACATTGGCTGCGAAAACTGGAAAAAATACATCAGAATTAAAAATATTGAATGCTCACAATTTTCATTTTTATTTCGAATAACAAATATTAAATAACTTTCTTTAGTTTTTCCCGGTGCCAATTTCAGGTAATTAGCCTATGAAACAAGTGAAATAAAGCCAAATAAATGTCAAAGTCAAGAGCAAAAAAACTTATGCACGCGAGAAAAATTTTTCCAAACACAGCACCAAAGTCAAGGGCGAAAATTAATGCGTTTTGAACCTAATTTTTCTCGTGTTATAGTAACGGTATATATATAAGGTCGTTTAAGAAAAATCGAGAATTAATTAATGGAATTGCACAAAGAATAACGAAACCAAGGAGAAAAATAAAAAACTAACTCTTTGTTTCTTTCCTCTTTTTTAACAAGGCGAGCCGAGGTGTCGTTAAATCTTACAGCAGCAACCACCTCGATCCAAATCGGAATTCTTCGTAAAATCTTTCGGTTCAACCCCTGTACTCAGTCCGGTGAACCCATCAAGGAATATTACCATTTCGTCGTGCTTCCTCCCTCAGTTTGGAACTGGAACTCTTCTCGTTATGAAGGGAAGACTGTGGTCACGCCATTTGATTCTCGCGAATTTTCAATTTGACTGCACCTTATCGGCAGAATTTCACCCTCTGAAATATTTTCCTTCATTTCTCGGTCCTTCCACGTAGATTTCTTTTACACCAAATCAGGCTTTCAAATCCCACCAGCCTCGCACTCATCTGACTCCATCAAACGCACGCAAGCTTCAAGTTTTAGTCAATGTCAGTCCAAAGGCGTTCGGCATAGAGCTGAGAAAAATATTCGTCCGCGTATTTAAATATACATCTCGAATTCGAATCCTTCGACTGCCTCCCCGTCCCAAAAAAAGCTGCAGCGCCTGCTGTAAAACCAGCTTGCATAAGGTAGCGATCTAAAAGCTCGGATTTAATCCACCGGCCACTCAAATTTTACGATCCCAGCATGAAAATCACTGCAACTGAAACGAACAGGAAACAAAATAAAGGAAATTCGGTTATGGACCGTAAATGTTGAGAGCTTAAATTTAAAAAAAACTAAATATCTGAGAGTAAATTAATTTTTTCCTCAATATCCGGGGAATTGGATGGAACACGTAAAATGGGTTTAAAAATTGCAATGCACTACACGGAATATAAACCAATCGGTTGCTCTTTTGCAAAGAAACCGAAAGGCAAAAAAACGAATCCGGAAAATCCTTGGTACTTTTCAAACAGTAAGCGAACACATTGCACGCGATTTGGAAGAGAAGTTAAGATGTTGTTCGACTGGGCGAGCACAGAATGAGAATCTGCATTTGCTTGGACGAAATGGAGAAACCTCCGCAGACGAAAACCTGAAACCGTAAATCACTGCAGGAGCTCTCTCGCACATATCGCATGTCAACGCAACACGAAGAAGTGGTTAATTGTTTAATTAATAAAGATTGGTTAAACTAAATAAATAACCGAAAACAGGTTCCTTTCATGCAACAATTCATTAAGAACCGCGATTATCGCCATAACTATTAGTTTTCAAATCATTTGCGGCGTTCCTTTCGATGAATAAAAAAATTTATGATTCCGCTCAACTCCAAAAGAATATGGAAATTTTCTGTGCGAATCTCTCCCGTAGAAATTCGCTAATGTCTCCGTTAGAAGCATCAGTCCGTAATGTTAAATACGAAATCAAATCTTTTTGTTTTTTTACGGAATTTGGGCTCTATACGCGCTGCGAATGTCTGACTTACAGCTTTTATCCCGTAAGAGTTAGAAACGAAATTCGCAATAAAAATCGGTTCTTAAAATGGAGTTTATCTAGGAACGACGCATTACAACAACTTAAACAGCTTTGCCCCTTCCTCGATTTCACTGAATAAAGTCAGACTTGTGATTTGTAGGGAAATTATAAGTTTATCCTAACGCAAGATGCGAGTGCGTTTCTGTTTCCATTTCGATGAAGAAAATTTGAACAAGTAAAAAAAGAAGGAAACAAAAATATCCTAATGACAGAAAGATTATCAACATCGGCTTAGCAAGTCTACATTATTTTTGTTCGAGGAAAGAATAAAAAATTGAAACAATTGTTTGAATGGTTAAAAAATTTTCTTAACTCTATACTACGAGGTTTGTTAGCTAAATCTTTGCCAGCTCAGTAAAAGAAACGTCATTTGAAGAAAATTACATGCATAGGCTTTGGTTTCCACGGATTTTCCTCCAATTCTGATATAAAAAAAAGTAATTTTTTTCGAAAGTTTCATTTCTTAGATGGTAAATCAAACAAATTTTTTTTTCCCTGTTTGCATGAAAAAAATTTTTTATTCAGGCAATTGACAAGACAGATAATGAAACATCAACATTTACAAATACGTCTTGAGCCTGCCAGTATGTTACGCGGAAAAGCGGTTTACTAAGATCACCATAAAATATGTAAAATATTTTAAAAGATCTGCGGAAATAAAAGGTAATACATTTTTTGCTGAACTGAAGATAAGGAAAAATTTAATAATAATACGTAAAAAATTTCCCGTTCCATAACTTACACAACGACAAGAATCATAGCACTACATGCGCATTTATGATATCGAAGACGTGCAAACAGTATAAGCTTTTCCAGTTTGAATCCCTGTCCAAACTATTTTCAAACTTTCCTTAATGAGAATTCTATTTCAGTTGGCAATTACCATCAATTAACATTTATGTGCAATGGTAACTGAGAAAGATAATAAGAAAAAATTTATAAAAATAACATATATTAACCGTATATTTCGCGTGCATAAACAAACACACATTGCCATTAATTTGTTTGAAAAAAATTTGAATAATTTCCAATATTAACATCATTTTCAATTCACATCGTTCATAAGGGAATGCAGCTAATCGTTTTTCGGGCTACTCCCACTGATATCTGAAGTACGGCATAAGAAAATGTTTCGCCACTAGTAATTTGAACTCAATGAAAATTTTCACGGATGTTAAACTAAAATCAAATTGTTATAAGACAATTAACCTCGAATTTTCGTGACCGAGACCGAGGAAAATACGAATCAAATAAAAAACCAAGAAAATAATGCACACGAAGTTAGGTTATGGCGGTGTTTCAAGGCAGGACAGCTCTCGAACCATATTCTGCTCGACACCTCTAAATTTGTATTTTTTACTAATTGCTCCTGAAAATGCTCAAAAAATGTAACATTTCACGATTTTTTAGTAAAGGAAAAATTTAATTTCCCATTTGTTTCAACTGAACAATTCGTCAGTCAGAAACTTGTTACAGTGCATTAAAAGGTGGTCAGAAATTTACACGTGAAAACGAGGTCGTTAAAAAAAACTGACACGAAATTATGCAATAAAAAAAGTAATATCGAGAAAATTATGTGTTTGTTGGCCTGGGTCAGTGATTTTCCGATCGCGGTAGTCGCCTGTATCATCATTTACAGAATCTCGTATTACTTTAGACGTCGGCAATACCACACAATGGAGATGTCATATGACAGTTCGAAAATTGCTGATGCAAATTACCTTTCCAAGACGAAAGGTGACTTGCATCAGCAGAAATTACGCCACCGTCAAAATTCACGTTGCGAACTCAAATTTCTTAACTTTGACAAATGTAAAACATTGGGGGAAACACCAAAGTATCAAATTATACTTGACAACCTAGTGCGCTACGGCAGCGGGACGCATGGGAGCGGCAGCGAATGCGGAGAAAAACCCCTACTGAGAGGGCAATGGAGTGAATGGAGCAAAATTTATCCGCTTTTCATCCGGGACAACGGAAAATCTAGTCGGTTAGTCTTACATTAGCCTGCATTCACTTAACACACCATGGAAAAATATTTTTGATATTGTTCTCCTTGTAAATCTCTAATAACACGTAGCATTTAATGTCGATATAATTCGGCACTTTTTTAAACTTTTTTCTAATTAAAATAAACAAAAAGAATTTAGCACCAACCACGCAATATATTTTATAATTCTCACGTAATTTTATATGAAATTATAAGGTTTTAATTGAAGTTAGTAACAATTGTAGAAGTTGGGATTATCCACCCAAGAGACGGATTTGTGTTATATATTCAATATATTTTTACATCATTAACCTAAAACCTCCATCGGAGATTTAATCATTTCATAAATATGTACGTATTGACGTTCCTATCGAATATTATAAAATTCCAAATTTATTGAAAGAAATTTTATAATATTTATATCTCAATAAAATTTATCTTCTTAATAAAAAACAGGTGTGATAAAAATATTTTTATACATATACTTAATTTAAAAAAACATTGTTCAAACATGATATTTCTATTTATTTCAGTTTATTTATCACTGATACACAATGTGGATTTATTTTTTCAAAATTTAATTTTTTCCTTAAAGTTAAATATTGATCGATGTCTATATAATAAATACCTATTTAATTATATTTTCTTCAAATATATGTTATATATGGGTATATATATATGTGTGTGTGTGTGTGTGTGTGTGTGTGTGTGAATAAAAATATCGATAATTTTTACATTATACATACAAACCATCTGCACTAACATCAATCTCTCTTAGAGCTGCTATTTCTCATTTGTTGGTATTCCGCATCACGCAGAGTTAAAGCAGGAGCA
Organism: Ricinus marginatus; assembly: GCA_028565995.1. Classification (NCBI taxonomy): domain Eukaryota; kingdom Metazoa; phylum Arthropoda; class Insecta; order Psocodea; family Ricinidae; genus Ricinus; species Ricinus marginatus. The sequence goes on along the minus strand of JAOWBB010001648.1, from coordinate 22,200 downwards.
ACAGTAATGCTATCACCTGTATGAACTCCCATGGGACACGTGAAACTCCGATTGGACTTAAAGTGAAAACATTTAAAATTGAATCTAAATTTCTGCACGGAGGGGATAAATGTAGACAGCATGAAATGCGACATCTTGCTTTGAATCATGGCGCAAAAAAATTTTAAAAATTCAAAAATTACGCATTATGGATTTTTCTGTAAATTCATTTCCCTGCTTGTAAACATCCCATGTTTCCTGACTTGATTTCCCACACTTTTCATTTCTTTTCCGCTGGCTTTTCACGAGTATCAATATCATTTGCTCTTCCAAACATACTTTCCCAGTAAACAATATGGATGAAACTGTGACAGCTTCAATCAATTCGCGCTATCCATGCCGAGTCAAAGTTTTTATCAAAATCATGTACATGATCTCCAATTTTTATTTGCCAATACTTTTTTTCAATAACACACCAATCCTATTTTGCATCCATGATACAATCTCCTCGAATGTTTTCTCAGCCTTGGAGCAATTTAACCGCGCCGCCGCAGGTTCTTAAAGGAAATCAAAATATATCTACAATATTTACAATATGGAAATGTCTCTTAAGGTTTTAAGTAAGGAAATTTTCCCTTAATTTTTAATCCCTGGAGAAAATATCAAGTTATTTCTTCCATCACATAGTGGGAGACAATCTTTTGTTAGGAATTAAAAAGATTCCATATCAAGCAGAAATATCACACTTACCATTCATATTTCCTATATGGGCAAAACTGTCTGACCAATAACAAAATTGCTTAAGTTGTAAATGTTAACGAGGCGTAAATCGTAAGCGACTGACGAAAAACGAAAATATTCTGCTGATTTTACAGAACCATGTCAAGATACTGGTAAAAATCGATTGATTTAATGAAAAACCTAAAACAAGGTTTATTTATTAAGTGTAACAGATTCAAAATGTTTTATATTTATTGTATAAAAATTAAAGAATAAATTTGAAGAATAACAAATAAATACGAAAATTGAAGAATAACAAAAAAATACATCATTTACAGTAAATTACTTACAAAAAAACGCCTATGAAAAATCTAATTATATCAAGCGATAACGAATTATTTCAGTTAAATTTAAACCTTATAAGAAACTTAAATTAAAATATTATTCCATTTTATTAAATTAATTCATAATCGGGTCTTGGATTACATGTAAATCAATAATCATCAGACTCTTAAATCGCGATATCTTTAATATAATGAATATCGGAATCAAATCAATCTTAATTTCAAAAAATGTAATTTAATTACTGTTAAATTTAAAAATGCATTATAATTAATTTTTTTAATATTTTAATTCTCATTCGTAAATTGATTTGATAAGTAATATTTTTTTCTCCTGTTCACATTTCATCATATGTAGATATAAATGTCAAAAGAATCGATTTTATTAATAAATTTTCATTTTAAATGATGTTTAACATATTGCAAATGTGAACGAATTATGATACATATAAAAGTTTTATGAATATTTATATTTTAATATAATACGATTATAAGGCAAATAGATTATATATAAATATAAGCAATTAAATATGAGGCAAAAAAATTGACCAACATATTTACGATATCCCCCAAACATTTGAATGGAGGATCAAAGAAAATTAAGTGAAAAATTAAAAACATAAAATTTTTGTATTATAAAATTCATTTTATAATCTATCGTTTATATATATATATTTTTTTCTATTTTTAATTTTTTTATAATAATCTATTTTATCAGCTAATTTAATAGACGAAATTAATTCATGTGGATATATGTTTACAGGCAGATTTAAAATAAAATTTTGTAATATTTTAAATATTCCATAGTTTTTTTTTGCTTTCAAACAAGCAAAATAAGAGCCTTGTAATAATTTTCGATATTTTGCTTCATACTAGAAAATCTATCTTATTTCAATTATCTTCTTTCTTAAGATTGCACCATGGCGCTACAGGGAATAAAATTCACCCTAGGAAATAGACTTCATAATTATCTACGAAAAGTCTGTGCATAATAAGATAACGATCTAACAAAGACAAATATGTTCATGACCGTTCTTAGCATGTCTGACTGATTGCTGGCAAATAAAGCTCCACTTGCTTTCAGAAAATGTATCATCTACAGAAATACTTTTTTAACTAACCGGACTTTTACTTCTCATGAAAGGTATTATATATATTAACCTTTGAAAAAAAAGTTTCATATTATCAACAAGATGTTTCTAAATACAAATAGCATTAAACCTGCGAAAAGTTTTGAATAATGAAAGATGATTCTTCCTACAGAGATTCCTTTACCTCTTAACCTAAATAATGCAACTTACATTAATTAAATTAACATTAAAAACATTATATAAACAATATCATAAGTAAGACATTACTTTCATTTTATTTTACTATGGGTTCATTAACATGATAATTCATAATCGGATAGCTTTTAAATATTATTTATATTTTTATGTATAGTATAAATATAAAAATAATCTACTGAACCGGTAAAAAAAATAGCAACCTACAACAAAAAGCAACCGATTTTCAACTTAAGAATTTTAAAATTAGAGAAACGAAAAATTTCATGTTTGGATACATGGATCGTCTGACATAGGCATGTAGACAAAAAATAGGAAAAAACAAAAAATGCACTAATCCTGAAGTGGAATAAGATGCCGGGGATACGAAAAAGCGCAAAATGAAACAATTTTAAGAAGAAAACAAAATTCTTCTGCTTATCATGGGGTTTGGATATCAATTTTAATCCAACTGATTTGTTACAAGATATATTAAAATTGTCGAAAATAATTAAAAACGATGAAAGTACTGAATTATTATACCATAGATAATGAAATAAAATTAAAAAATATTTATTTACGTATGGGAACAATCTAGTTCATAGAAGATGCTTTATTTAAAAAAAAAATATTCTCTGACCTTTTTTACCGCTTCATATATATTCAATGTCCCGCAAATTCTGATTTCCTTACATTCGTACTTATAAAAAATATACTAGAAATAATAGATATAATAGAAAAATATACTAGGAATCAAATATGAAAGAAATAGAATTTTCTATTTGTTAATTAATAATTTACATTTAATGAAAGTTCATTGTACTGTTCGTAAATTTTTGAATTTTTATAGTTTATAAAAAGGGTGATATGACGGTATTTGTTTACAGATTATGTGGGTTATGTACCACAGAGAGCGATAGAATACAAAAAATTTCGATGAGCCTCAATTGGCGCAAGAAAGCTCTATGGTCGCTTACATAAAGGTTCGCCTGAACCACATACCACAGTCTGCAGAATCATTAGTTGGGACATTTTGGCGCAACAAACACCCCTTTCACGGGAAAACATCAACTTAAATTTATTTTTCGCGTTCGCGATTTCAAGAAACGCGACGATTAACATCAATATCGATTAATCATATATATTAAAAAAGGATAATTTTCATATAGCGCATATTTCGGCCAATGTCGGAAGCGCACCGAAGTCAAGACTTTCCCATTTGTTTAATCGGGTATCTCAGGAGCAAAAATTTTAAACAATGATAACGTAATGATCCTTTCAGATTATATTAGTTATATTTATCACCGCGCAGGTAATAAAATAAATAAATGCATTTATATAAGTGGGCGGAGCACCATTACTATTTTACTGGTGCAAAAGCGGTCATGGATTAACGTTAAATAATCAAGATCAAGGTTTCACATCAATTCATTACAATAGCAACAACGTAAATTCAACTTTTGGAATTAAAAGAAAAGAGAGGAAAAGAAAATCTTTCTAATGATTCTTCAAGAAGTTCAAAACGGCCCCAAACAAACCTACAATCGCACGATTTGCTCTTTAAAATAGTAACAGATTTTTTTCCATATGAAACCTAATATAAAATGAAAATTTTATGTATTGCCGCCTGAAATTTCCCCTTTTCGGAAGGCCATATTTTGGTCTTTCACATAAACTCATGATCCAACTGAGCGATCTATCTCACTTTTTTTTATTTATTGATTAGATAATTAGCTGTTCTTTTAATACGAAAACCGAAATGGATTGGAAATGTTCCGAAGAGAGACAAAAAACGATTTCGACAGTTTCAAAAGGGGAAAAATTAAATGCACAAATAACTTTATCTAATGAAAAGCTCACTGCAATAGATATGCTTTTCTATACGTTGCAACAACAATAAAATTTGCGAATCGCGTACAAAACTGCGCATTTGGGAAATCTTTTTTTCATCCCCAAGCTCAATCGTGTGCTTTTTGAAAAGCAAAATAAAATCGAAATTTCTGTTCTTCCCCTTTATTATTATTTCTCAGAATGCGTTGACATTTGCTGTAATACATTGTCGATGCGTAAACAAATATTTCTTAGAGACTCCAAAAAGCGTGGCTGGCGAAAGAACGGCTTTCGTGTCAGACGAAAATAAAAAAAATCTCGGGGAATTAAAGAAAAATCCGAATCTCTGGGGAGGAGAAAAAAATTGAAGTCACGTCTGTTTCAAAGGGAAGGGGTGGGAAACAAAATTACAAAAAGATGCCGGGAATGAATCCCGCAAGATAAACGATTTCGATCAACGGCTCAATTTTTCTCTTACGTCAAATTTGCCGCCTCGTGAACAGAAAGAAATAATAAAAACTAGGTTACATCGCAGAACTAGTACACAAAAATCAATAGAACATAAATAAATCACTGCCGTGATAATAACAAATCAACTTACCGCCTAGACACGGGGAACACTCCCCTCAAATGGAAACGAATAGAAAAACCGGACAAATGCAAGAATGTAAAAAGAGAAAAAAACCAAAACAAACGGAAAAAACAATCTATCTTTCTTTCCATGCCATTTTGTTTCGGGCAAGCCTTCCACAGAACACATGCATAAACTCGTTTTACTTTTAATACGAAAAAATACCTCTTGATTTCCGAGCGGTTTGATCCGATGCGAGAGCGTTTTTGCGTGCGATCTAGTCGAACCACAGCAACAACAATAACAACAAATGATTTAAACGAACCAATTGAATTATGTTAAAAAATCCAAGCTCCCGAAGGGAAGCATTGAAGTTCAACTACTGCCAGCTCGAGCGTATGGTATACCATGCCGCGTTGTGTACGCTCACACGTAGTACAATGGTTTGTCCTGGGATCAGTCGAAAAAGGCTGCAACTCCAATTTTCGAAACTTCCGTATCGCCGCGCCTCGGCGCTCATTTCTCTTCCATCCCGGCCACGGCCAGCGGAATTTTCGGACCCGGCAAAACTACACTTTTCAAGCGAAAGGGTAAGAAGCCTACCCGATGGGAACCCGCCGCTTAAATAAGCCGACAACGCTTAAAACTCAAGATACTCAAGGCGAAAATCCAAAGTGGAAAAACGCCTTTAATTATCGGGATTTGCATTTAAAACCAAGCTGAATTTCGACGACCAATTTGCATTACATAAATGGCGATCGTTTTCTTATAATAAATCCCTAACCCTTGGCGGATAATTCTGTAACAGCGGATAGATAATAAACCATAGACATGCGGTGGAAAAGAAAAACATATACGCGTATATTTCTCAAGTTACAATCCTAATCGATCGAGTACAACACTTACGTGCGACTCACGTGAAGTATATGGAATGTCTTGCTCGACAGCAGAAGAAATTTTTTTTTAAATGCCGCACGATGCAAGGACGAAGAAATTGCAATGCGAAAAGCGCACATTTCCGTTTCATCGAGTTTTCACAATGGGAATCCCATTACGGCCGGATTCTTCACGCAATCGAATTAGTTGATCGACGTTTTTTTCGGGCCACGAACGACTCGATACTTATTTTTTTTACGATGCTCTGTAACGTGACAAACGAATTGCATCGTAAAAAAAGGAAATAAAAAAAATAAAATTGCATTTTTCTTTTCTTTTTCTTTTTTTTCTTCTCGTTTTCTTATGAACAAAAAACCGATCGATCGCCAATACGTGGGCCGAGCGGTATAAACTGCTACGTCACCAATCCGAACCTTCCGCTCGGATTTAACCCAACCCGGTTGGTTTACGCTAAAAAGGATTGAAAAAGGATTTGAGTATCTGTTCACCATTTCTTTCGGATTAGAACTATCCGTGGATAAATTGGGGAGGGGTGGGGAACGTACCAAAATTAAACTTCCTCCCCTTCGCGTCGAATCCCCCGGGCTTTCCGTAAGCACGATTCGGATGCGAAAGCGAAGCAATCGAAAGCCTCGGTTCGATTGAAACGAGGCGAAAACAAAACGCCTTCGAATCTGAAAAAAAAGGAAAATGCTGAATTAAGTCCCCCGGTGCGAAATATGCACGAACAGTGCAAAGCACGAGATCGGCCGCAGGTGGCCGCGCGATTTTTTAATTCCGTTGTTAGAAGGAGGCTTTTTGCTTTTCGCCGTTAAATCCGTTTTCCGGCGCACCGGAAATTTCACCAGATCGCGAAAGCGGAAATAAAGTGGGTCGCAAATCGCCTGAAGTTCGCAGCGTTGCTTCAAGCGTCGGGAATTCCTGGAACGGATAAATAAATAAGAAAAAAAGCGTTCTGAAATTCAACATATTCTGTTCTTGCAACAAGGCGATGGCAAAAGGGCCATTGATCGGTACTGTGGCGGCGAATACTAGCGTTATAGCGCAGTAATTTCATAATGCGGAAAACTCAAACGAAGCGTAAAGGAGGGAGGAAAAGGCTTCGTCCTTAATCTCAGTTACCTTCATCAGTTGATCTGAGCTGAGGAGAAAACGGGTTTTTTCGCTTTTTTTTCGGGAAAAAATTAGCGAAATTCGAAATGCGATCCGGCGGATGATAGTTGCAGAATTCGCGAAGTAAACGGCAACAGATAACGGAGGAAAGAGTGTGCATGTAAAGTCATTCCAACGTTCCATCTTTATTATCCGTGAAAAAAATTCGATCCCGCTTCATTTGTTCTAACTGTGGTAAAATATATATATATATAATGAAGAGTTTATATTTACACCCTCTTGTTGAAATTACTATAAACCCTCGCTAAAATCGCTCATTTGGAGATTAAGTGGCTCAATAAATATGTCTCATTAAACAAACTTGATTTCTTTTTTTAAATTTTCATTTATAATTTTATTTATCATTTTCTTTTAGTTTTTTAATAACGAAATTACATTCAAAGGAGTGCATTTTTATAGCCGGACGAAATTTTTACTGCGATTTATCCATGATATCCTGCACTGAAGCCGATTCAAAAAGATACTGAATGAATCGGTAATGGAAAATAATCAACGAACAACAAGGAATTATTATCCTACAAAAAAGAGATCATCATTATATTTTAATATGTGTAGTTTATTAAAGAGGATGAAAGTCAGAGGATGGAAGATTTTAATTTGATGAATGCAAGAAAAGCAACAAAGGATAGAGAAAGATTTAATCCAGGAGTATCTTGATTGACGGGCAGATTACTGATGATGAGGACTTTATATGATGATTGTATTATAATATTATAATTGTATCTAATAACCGGATTTCCTTTTTAATAGAAAATTTTTCCTGCAACTAAAAATGAGGTCCTCACTTTTCAAATTGGTTGAGATATTAAAAATTTAAGGTGCGCAATCGGACAAAGCGAATGATAACGAGCGTTGAAACGAGTAATTTACATTCATTTAAATATAATTTTAAATGAATGAAAAGTATATTATTGATCTCGCAAAAAGTTCAGAGACCATCAGAGAATGAGCTTCAAGCAGATGACACTTAAGCATTATTATTTTCGAACTAATATGTATATATGTGTGCATTATGCACGCTAAATTTTAACTACTTGACAGTTGGATATTTTTCTTATTTTATACTTAAAGTTTTTTTCAAATTTCAATTAAATAAAATGTTTTTTTGTATGCCTCTTATGGCAGGCCAGGAACTAATTGCCCTTGATTTGCTGTAACTGATTGACATTTTCCAGTTATATAACGATGGACGTTTAAAGTTTAATGATTCCTATTATTTCTTATACCATAAGCCGTGAATTTTAGAATGTTTATATTATAATAATATTTGATACGGAAAAGAGATTTCATTTTCGGTGCAATTTAAATTCTCCAAAAGGAGTAGTTCACATCACTTTAAGCCGGATACGGTATTTAAAAACCAAATTCACTATCATCCACAGATTGACACTTGTTTTATTTAACGAAAGATAAACATTCGCGAAGTAAGGTGCAAAGATTATATTATCTAAATAAGTAATTACAGGAGAAAAATTTTTGTTAAACAGATTGACGGCCGCGGAAAATTCCGCGTTTATTTTACTGGAAGAAGTATCTGTTTTGTTTTGTTGTACAAGTTCAATTTTGAGCTTAGTTTACGATGGAAAATTCATCTAACAAGTTCGTCAATTTGAACGTCATTTCAGTGAACGTATCACCACACCGGACCAATCCATTTTGACGGTTCTGTTCTTTCGCTTAGGTCTCCGGACCCAAGAAATGTGAAAGTCGTACATTTGCTCGATTGCCTTGGGTTAACTTCAAAATTGACTTAATTACGGCTACTGCAAGGGCAAAAAACCACAAGATGATCTTAACCTAAGAAAAAGTAAGAAAAATTTCTGTTCAGCGAAGGGGAGATCACCAGCAAAATGATAATCCACTCGTTACAGCCTGCGTATGGTCTAATCCGAAACATTTAGCACTTCTCTCGTTGACGATTCCATTCGAAAATCGAATACCTTTCGCTGAATAAAGAAAGAAGGATCGAAAAAAATGTTTGCTCCTATCCGAACGGAGAGCAATAACGAAGATTGGCAAAAGAAACAATTTTTTAAGAACTATTCACCGAGCAAATGCAAAACAGAAAAATTCAATGCTTTTACTTAAACGAGATCCAAAACTGTAGCTGAAAAAACAATTAAATATTTATTTGCCCTGCTAAAGCAAATCCGTAAAAATAATTCGATCATGATGCACATACAGACATACATACATACATACATACCATCATTTTTGAAGCAACTCAGGAGCTGTACAAAGTATTCTCGCAATAGAGTAGTGCTGGTCATCTCCGTTTTGGAATGACATTTGCTGTGGCATCTGGGACTTCGCCTCCAGGAAGGGCAGGATTTTCGACGTTTAAGCATTTCCATCATAGAGAAAAAATCGAAGATTTAACATATAATTTAAATCTTGAATGTTAATACTCTCGTTGGCGAGACACTAAAAAAACTATCATAAATTATCACCAATCTTCAGGTTATATCTTTCTTTTTTAACGGATACCGAAAAGATTAGTAAGTATGCAACATATATGTAAAAAGTATACATTTTCAATTATCCGCACGGAAAAATAAAAAAAGACCTCATCATTTAACTTTTGCGAAATAAACCGAACTTCGTTCTTTTTTCAAAATGTGAATGTCAAAATTTTTCTTTCTCAAAAATAAAGTTCCATTCCCGAAAAAAATAGCTGCAGAACAAAAAAAACTCAGCAGCTGAATGCTGTAGATTTTTACGAAAGCAGTTTTTCTCCTTCGTCAACTAACTTCCTATTCAATCAGCTCGAATGCCGCGGCGAATTCAAACTGATTTGATTGCCATAATAAAAGTAGAAAGGAAAAAAGTTGAGATATGTTCCTGCTGATTAGGACCAGGAGCAGGCTGCTGTGACCGTTCAGTTGGTGCATTTTGGGTTTCAAACGCTGACAAACCGACTGGGGAGGGGCGTTTTGTCGGATTTCTGGACATCAACCTCGAAGGAACTTCCGGCGCCGGCCCCGGCTCTCACAACTCTCTCCAGGTAGCGACTGTAAACAGAGAAAACCGAATTCACCGGTCGAGAGAAGTCATTTCAAGGCTTCAAGCTGACACCGAGGGAAAATGAAAATAAAATTACAGATAAAAGACGCAAAGATAATTGACAGAAATGTCGGGCGGATGCAGTCATTAATTGTTTAAAAGGAAGTGGCGCAGAATATTAAGCCTGATGGTCCTGACACGACAGCAGCACTTCATTCCTGGCTTATAAAGTTCGGAGTTAGATTTGATGCGACCCGGATACATTCTCTGCGTCAAAGAAGCACGATTTTGTCTCATTTTTCCGAATGACGGCGGAAAACTCCTCTCCTCGTCCAAGAGATTTCGACCAGTTTGATTTTTGTGCGAAGCGATTCTTACTTCAATTTCTCACAGATCGAAGACCTCCCGCGGACCGCTTGTTTCGCCATTCAAGACAGCGGGAACAATTGAACGGAACAGAAAAAAATTTATATTTTCACTTTAGATCGCGGATACTCATGCAGAGAGATATGTCTTCCGCACTGTGATTCGTAAACTGTTCTGAAAGTTTTCGTTCTGAAAACGAAAGTTTTCACATCCGGGAGCAAAAAGAAAATGTAGCATCTTCTAGGCTTTTAATCGATTGCGGCGGTCGAAATTACATAAATATTCTGTTCAATTTGTCGCGAATGACAATTTTATTGCCGTTCTCGTGCATCGCAGAGGCCGCTCGAGAAATGGTCGTGCGATCTTCCATCTTCTATCTGCCACCACGAAATCCTTTGAAATTGGGGCAAAAGTTTCCTATATTCAATGATAATTGTGTGGGGTTCGTTATTTTCAATTCCCGTTCCCACTTCCGGCAATGGTGGACGTCAAGCATATACAAAGTTCGAGCACTTCTCGTTACCCAAAAGTGAGATGATCCGAGCAATTCGATAATCTAACTTAACCGAGCAATCTTTTATTTTTGTTGCCGGGATTAAGAAATAAATTTAAAAACTAATATAAATTTATCGAAAATCGAAAGCTTAACATGGTGCCTTTTTTCTCGCTGTCTGTTTATGGCACACTCTTTCGTTTAGGCATTTTGTCGTCGGAAATTGCTGCGAAATCCGATGTTTGCCCAGATGAACCTTGCTCTGGACCTTTTGATGCCAATTACAATTGTTGTATGCATATTTTTTCAAGGATCGTTTACGAGCTTCAAAGATTTTTTACGATGTTTCGCTTTCAGGATAATAACACAAGCTCGATTAAAAATTCTATTGAAACATCAAGCATTTCTCTTAACTCAATTGTCAAAGCTTTTCTCTACTTTTATCTTTTTAGATTTTGTTAATTAGATAAATTTTCATAGATGCAATTTTGAGTTTCAGTTGAAATATATATATGTATATATATTTATTGACACACCACATCGTCAAGCAAAAGATAGACGTTAAGCTGAAATTATTTACATAACAATGAAATAATCCCCTTCAATAATAATTTCGGTTGCATTTATATGATTAGTATATTGTTACATTATTTGTCTCTGACGATTATTACAATAAAATTGATTGCCTAATTTTTAAATGAATTTTTATGAAATATCTTTAACTTTGGTCCAGTCAATAATTTCTTCCGAAATTAATTCTTAATTTTCTCCTCACATTATTTTACATTTCAAAAATTAAATCAACCCCTATCGAATTTTTTCTAATGTCAATTTTTTTGCATGACTTTTCATGTGGGAGAGAAAAATTTTAATATCAAAGATAATCGACAGATTAGGTGAACAGCAAATCTTAACTATTCTCACTTAGTTGCCTGCACAAAGTTCATCATAAAGTTTCTGTAAAGTTTTGTTTTAAAAAAAGACAGGAATAAACAGCTTGTTTCGTGTCATCAGAGAACATTATTGACACCGGTTGATATTCCGATGATAAAATGATTTATTTCGCATGGATCGATGCGCTTGCATTATGAGGATTCAAACAGCACAAAATCCGCCAAAAAATGTCAAGTGCGCTGAGCTTGATTGCTCACTTTTCGGGACACATCGTAAAATAACGTGAACGATATCTGCATCTGGACGTGTTACCCGTAGATTTTGAGATACGTTTTCCTGTTTGTAGCGATCCTGGAGATTCGGTTTTCCCATTAAAAGGATTCCCTTCCATTGTTTTGCCGCAACTAAAATTTTTATTAGAAATGTTAAAATTATCCTCTGTAGTTGTGGTACAATTATTTTATGCAGGGATTCATTTCAGACGACTGGTTCTTCAAATGATCCGGAAAAAATCAATCGTTTTGCTAGGCTGTTACTAACCCAAGTTGCGATTCGGTTTTCGTTTTTCGTTTCCTTTTGTGAAAATTAGTAAATCTGCTGTCGATTTCACATGAATAATGTGTGCGTGAATGCAGTTCGAATTCAACTGAAGAAAAATTTGATGGATTTTCGCTGCAGAAGCCATAATTGTGTGAATCCGTGAAGCCGCAGGCTCTCTAAAACGAACTAAACTTTAAAAGCCTGGAAGATTTCATTTTTTATTTCCTGCGAAAATGCATGAGCTGATAAATCAAGATGCATTTGTGGATAAACTTTCAATGAGTGAAAAAAAATGACTGAAAGAAAAGAAAAATGATGTATCATTTCAAAGAGGTCAGATTTTTGCTCGAACGCGGGTCACGCAAGTCTACGTTCTAAATGACGTACATTTCGTAACAAAATACGAGCAACTTATTCATTGGATACACAAAAAAAAGATTAACATTAGGCATAATAAGCCCTTTGCTGTTCGAGTCGGGCTTCATTTTACGTGCTATCAAAGACCACCAAGCCTGCGCTTAAACATGGGGAAAAATATTCGCGAAAACTCCTTTTCGTTAGAGAGAGAAAAAGAAAATAATAATAGCAACAACAAAACCTTTCTAAATTTTTCATAGAAACTTATTCTGGCAAACATCAAGGCTCGAAAGCTGATTTGCGGGGGGAGAAAAAACTTTCCAAATCACACAAAACCAACAAGAAACGCAAGAAGGCAGATAAAGAAACACTTCCCTTCTTATTATCGCGAAAAAGTAATAAACGAAAATTCTGAAAAAGCCGCTGACAAGATTGATGTCAAAGTCAATCATTCGTATATATTAAATGTTCTTTTTTTTTCAGTCATCGATTACTAAACAGCGAAAAACAAAGCACAAAAAAAAGCAGACAAAATTACATCGAATTACATAAACTAATTACGTCAGTAAAATGATCGAAAAAAATAATTAAGTAGAAACTATTGCAATAAAAATGGGTTAAACTTCACAATACAGTTCGCCGAAAATTCATGACAATGTTGTTGCTCCCAAATCGAAACACCATAAATGCTCCTTTTCAAGCGTCAGCATCGATACATGTAAAAAGATTTGAACAACTTGTATAATTCAATTAAAAAAAAAAGAATCATTAATAACAGAAAAGTTCTCGTTTTATATTTTTTTCTTTTATGAAACGCTGTATTAAGTTAAAAATACATATTGTTTGACATTACACGACGATGTCAAATAAATCTTTGCAATTGCAACCAAAATTACGAAATGCTAAGTTTGAAAATCAATAACCAGTATTTTTGCTTCTTGTTTAAGCTGTAGTCATAATTAGAACTTGATCAGTGCATTTTATCCGATACTTAAGCCGAACTGCAATTATTTTCTTATTACATTTCATTTTCATTTTATCGGTGTTTTTTTTTGATAAATAATTGGCATGAATTTTAGCCTGGAGAACAGAAATGATTAATTTTGAAAATTAATGCTTTCTTGAATTATATAGCCCCATAAACTCGGGATTAATTGTTTTCCTATTCTAACGAATCGATGACACTCATCCAAATTCCTTATATTACTCCAGCATTCTCATCTGCTGAAAAGAATCGAAATGGTTAAAGTGTAAATTGAATTTTTTTCAAAACCAAACTATCTGGATTTGTAGCACGTGGCCTGCCTAAAACCATTTTTTTACAGCATATGCCACAAAGTTACAAGTTTATCATACGGATTTATTTTAAATACTGAAATTAGATTCTTAAATTGATACGGGAAAGAAAACTAATGAAATTAAATGAATGAAAATTATAACAAAAAAATCAAATGTTACTATTATCGTCGTCTGGTTTAATGACCAGATATTAGGAGAAAATTGTCCTTAATATTAAGTATGAAAAATTTCAAAGGAAATTTTAATAGTACTTTCAGACAAAAAAATTTTATAAAAAATGATTTTTAGTGCTTGTTCAGGGGAAGAAACATGCTCTGTCGCAGATCATATTCATAAACAAATAATTATTTAAAAACTAAGTTAAAAAGTAATGATGAAATAACAACTGTAAACCAGTGAATCTTTTTGTTTTTGTTATTTCTAACTTAATAATTTTGTCGAAGTTAAAATATAGACTAACATGTATAAGACAATGGACTCTTTTATTAAGTATCAGCAAGTCAATTAAGAAGAGCTTTTCACAGTGTGTGTGTCACATTATAACAACTCATAATGATCAAAAACTTAGATAGATTCTTTAAATCTAATTATCTTGTTGCCTACAAAATTATTCATCTTGCTCAATTTATACTTTTGAATTTTGTTATTTTTACTTTATATCATAATATATAAGATTAATACTTTATATACTTTAACTTTATTAATTAAAGCTTCCGAGTCTATTTGTATAATGAAATAGTACAGTTCAAAATTACGGTTTATAATTTTAGGACCTTAGAACTTACTTTTTTCTAGATTATATATAAATGAACAAATAATTAAAAAATCATTAAACTGTAAATGTACTTTTCATTTGAATGTCTTTTATCATTGTGTATCAATCCTTTTTGGTAGGGACCCCTTCTGCTGTTTTAACGTATGCAATATTACGATATAATATTTTGTAAGTTTTGCATTTATCTGATTGTGATTAATGGATTTAAAATTTTGACAAAACTACAATTTTAAAATGTGACCCATTTTCAAAACCAATTTTCGAATTGCATGTAAATTGAGATCCGGCTTCATCTATAGATATATGTATTTTGTCTATATTTATAGATATACTATAAATGTATGTTTTTTTTAGGAAGAAAGAAAGAAAAGCTGAATCCAATGGCCTGATAAAAACAATACGCATAATATATAATACACAAAGTGGATTTGCAGTCGTCCATCCATAGTAACATAATAAAACAATCAGTTTATTCAGCATGGTTATCATTTATGAAATTCAACGCTTACAAAAACGGACAGAATGTCCAGGCATACGAGTTAAGAAAGCAAATTTGTTTTTCCAAAAAAGATCTCATATTCATTAAATTAATATAAAATGTGTTGGAACGCTTCAATTAAATAATAAGCTATTATTTATTAAAGTCAGACAAATGGTAACCGAAAACATAATTTATGACTACTAGTTCGCTTATGTGCAGATTATAGAGCATTAGAGCTGCCAAACAATGGAAAGGAGATTTCTGAACGGGTCGGACTGAAAAATTTTAAAAACCATAAAAATAATAACGTAACATAATTCTGCTGTCGTTGCCTTAAAAAATGGTCTTATTACCGAAAAAAACGGAAAAAAATTGGTGTCAAGTTCCTTACTATCTGAACTATTTTGCCCTTTGATAAACACTTTAAAAACGATCGCAAAGTGTGCACTATTAATCAATAGAGCTTGACAATTAAGTATATCGGAAATTAAGCTTTACTATTAAGGCGATTTGATTGGACCGTATATTAATAAAAAATTAAAAATGATTGCAATGTTTTTCTAATACAATTAAGATAAAGCTCTATACTTCCGTAACAGTCTAAATATTTGCAACGTTACCATTTCTGCACTTTATTTATATATCTTATTAACGATTTTCCGACAATATAGAAGTTATGAAATAAAACTAAAATTTGAGAACGACAACGCGAGATCGCTTCATTGGAATTACAAGAAACACCCGTTGGGAAGTTCATATGCGCTATCTGTTGTACAACAAGAAGAAAACGAACATGTGGACCACCACAAGGGATGCCATGCATGAGAAAACTTTTGGTTCCTTCAGCTGTTTCATATTGGGCCTTTTTATCTCCCCATTCAGCTGAAATCTCCTGCTGATCTTAAGGATCGTTTCTTCAGTGGGAATAAGCCTTAAACCAATCAATTTGGATAATTGATAAACTTTTTCCAAACTAAGAAAATTAACGCGCTCGTCTCATCGAAGCATTCTCGGTCCATCTTCCAAATTTTCCAACTTCTTGTTAAGTTCATCAAGTCCTTAATGTCCTAAATTTTTTCGTTTTTCTCAATTTTTATTTTGATTTCTGTTATTCCTTCCTGCAGGTGAGAGAGATGATCGTCACTTTGTCGCCTTACTTTATCATCTTCCTTCAGCGGCAGAAGGACATCGTCGATTATTTCCAAAGAATCCAACCTCAGGAGATTTTCCGCAGAGATAAAGTGGAGTTTCTTTCATCTGTAAAGATAAATTTAACACAACTTACGTAAACATTTTTGAAATTGTGGATACAAATTTGTTCATATTAAATGCAATGTTAAATCAGTAATTCCTGATATAATAATGCATATAACTTAGTGTTATATCAAAGTATAAGCGATTTAAAGCGTATTGTTCAGAAAATATTTTTGTATAAAATATATTTTTTATAATTTTCTCAAAAACTTTTCTTGAAGCCAGTAATGTGTAACAAAATGAATGGTATTTTTTTATTATATAATAATAATACTATAATACGTACAATTTATTATATAATACGTTCATGGGAAGGATTGTGTGAGCCGGAAGTGATTTTCGCAATGTTTGACATTTCTGGCGATAAACGCATATTTCGAAGTCGTGAGCTCGTATAATATGCATCCGATTTGTTCTTTTATATATCCCGTGAAACATTATAAGGTGACTCGATGCATTTATAGGCTAATTCAAAGTTATTTTCCCAATAATTTTGCTACGCCGAAATCATTTAAAATTGAGCAAAATTATCTATTAAATTATATAATATTTATCTTGTTTCAAAAATATTATTTAATATAAAAATTATTTTCAAAGCTTCTTTTAAAAAGTTTATATTTTATTTAAATAATATTAATTTTCTACAAATTTATTACATATAAAATCAATTAAATATTTTTGTATATAATTAATTAATATACATAATATCCAGTATTATTTATATAATAATAATTCAAATATAAAAAGAATTGGTATACAGTAGAAAAAGAAAAAACTGCAAAAAATTTAAATTGACATGTATTTTGTGTTGAATATCTCATAAAATTATCTGGTATCATTTATTACATAAGCTTTACACGGCTTTCTAATAAGTGATAATATCATTTAACTATGGGCTAATCTCTCTATTACGTTTCTGTCAAACACACAAAGAACTGATGGTTACAAACTTATTTATATAAATTTTTTCAATTAGGACCATTTATTATGGTCAATTTTTCCTCAAGGAAAAAGTAACTGAAATTTAATTTTAAATTTTATTCTACAGACATGTTAATGTGCTATAAGTTATAATATAAGAAAGATCAGAAATTAAATTTATTAGATTGAAAAAACAACTTGTTGTAGCGCGCAAAAAAATTCTTTTATTTCTTTTCAGATTGTATTTTCATTTTCACACCTCATAGCTAAATAAAAAGAAAATAAAATGTTCCAAAAATATACTGTTTCTATACTACTTTCATACAGATTGAAACTGATTAAATTTATTGAGCTATGGTTTAGTTTTTTAGTGTATTATGGAATTTGAATAAATAAATGTATTGCAGTTCAAACTGAATATATTTAGGATTCAATATAGGTTAATATTAAATTTTACAGACTAAAAAATAAAATATTTAAATTTATATTCTTAAAGAATATTTTGATTTTTTGGTCTTATTATTATTCAAATTTAGAAATATCATAATATTCATTTTATAATAAGATTATTAATAATATTAATTTAAAAAAAAATCAAATATACCTCATTTAATTAAATTGCCTTTTTTTTAAAAATATGTTTTTAGTTTTCAAATTCCTGTGCAAAATTTTCTGTTCGTGAATGTATTTAAGAGCCAGTCGGATTTTGGCAAAATAATTGAAAATTTCGTCGTCTGGGAAGCATTCATTTTTCATTCGCTTTTCCTTAATTTTTCCGTGTAAATCTCCATTTTTGCAATATATCATTACGATGTTCAAATGATGGCTTGCTTCGAGCCAAGTCTTTGTACCAGATAATGTGACGATGTCAGAGCTTTGACAAAACTTCAACTTCCTTCAATGCCACCTTTTTTATTTTTTTTTAAGGATGGACCCCCAATGGCCCATTTGCCATCGGGGAGTGTGGGACCCTCCTTTCTCCAGGCATACCCACTAAAACCCCTCCTGACTTCCTTCCTTCTACGCACTTGCCTCCGCCGCCAGGGAACACCTTGGGTTGGCGGAAGTGGTCCGATTCGGACGCTGTGTTAGTGTTGGAGACTCTTCCGTCTCATTCTGGCGTTCTCCGCCTTCCTTCCTCCACAAACTTCCGGCCCATCACCACCTTGGCGTCCTTCAATGCCACCTAAGCCTGATTTTTTTCTCATTTACTCAGATCAATCTGTTTTAATAAGTACTGAATATCAGTTTTTCTTGATTTAATCAGAAACATTTGCAGAAGGATCCAAAACCTAGTTCCTTGCCGATGAGATATTTTTCCATTTTCATTAACTTTGGATTTACAAAAATTTCTTTTTTTACTCCGAGAATATCTTCATTATGTATTCGTTTACACTGAATAGAACGGCGTGTAAAACTAATCATTTTTTTTTGCCATGTATACAGTTTTACACAGTTAGTAAAATTTAAATATATTGTTGTGAATTTTCAGTTGCCAAATTTCATATTGATGGAATATAAGTTACACTAGTTATATAATATGATTATAAGTCGATTAAATATATTACAATATCGACGTAGAAATAGATAAGTTCTGAGTTTCACATAGGTAACTTAGAAATTAATAAATTTCATAGCACAAATTGGTCATAATTGTAAGAAAGTAAGCAAAAATACCGAAGATAAATTGAGTTTCAAAAATGAACATTTGGAATTCGATCTTCATTTTCGCGACGAAATTAACGCCCCAAGCATTAGTTGACAAAATCGCGAAAAGTTTAATTCTTAATGTGCTGTAATTATTTTCTCGTTTTGGCGCGAGCGGCCATTTGTAATTTTTGAAGCATTTCAGCGATTACAAGGGACAAACTTTCATACACATCTAATTATAATTATTAAAGGTCGACGATGCCACAGGAAAATCAAATACTAAGATGTTATTCATGCCACAGATTTCAAGTATGTATCTAACTTATTTTTAATTAATAGCTATGTGACTTCCAATGTATTTAAGTGTTTTAAGTTTATTTATATTGTATTCTATCTCATGTTCATTATAACCTATAATTGAAGTTAATAAACTCCTATAACTTACATGAACAATTTTATTGTTAAATACTAACGTGAAAGATCACAAATGCTTGAAATGAATCAGAAATTATTTTTTTTAAAAGTATTAAAAGATTGAATATAACATAAAAATGAAGCTCATCAAATGAGACTATTAAAAAAGCTAATATTTAATTATAAAAGATAATTAATATTTGTAATTGCCATGTCAGTTATCTATAAATTATTCCGTTTAAATATAATATAACATTCACTAGTATTCAATAGTTATGGAATATCAATGAATGATTAATATTTACAGAAAAAAAATACCGTTAGTAAATCCAGCATTGACATAAATAGATTTATTCCTAAATAAATTTAAATGTTCAATTTATACATATTTTCTATTATTGATATATTTTTTGAAAGATTTATAACAATTTTATACTCAGTTTTATGCTCATGTGCTGCTAGCATTATGTAGTTAAAAATGTCTTTATTATTTGTATATGTAAAACTACTTGAAATTTAAATTTTTTTAAATGTTTTACCAAAAAGCTATTGTTCTGATATAAATGAAATTCTTAATGCTTCAGTGAAAGTAAAATTGTTTTTTTATAGGTCCATTTAATTAAGAAGACAAAAAAATGGCAATGTAAACTCTGCAATAGCAAACAATCTTTTAAACAGATTTTTGGAAAAGGAAGTGGAAAAGATTGCAGAATTCATGCTATGAAATTAAATGAAAGCCAATTTATTAAAGAAGAAAATACAAATATTGAGGCTTTACAGTTTGAAGATGTAAAAAATGATGAAGAAAATACAAATAAGAAAGAGAATTCATTAACAGAAACACAAAATTTTAAAAGTAAATGGTTAGATTTTATTAATGTACAGGAATTAGAAGTACCTAGCAAGGAAGAAAATGAAGAAATGAGTTTGTCATTTGAAAGCCATTATAACACTAAAAAGAGAAAGATTAATAGAGAAAATAATATAGCTTCAATTTATAATGTTAATAGTTCTTCTAAATCACAAAATATATCTACAAGAAACCGAGAAGCAAATAAGTTAGATTTTTATATTAAGAATAAATTACTCACTGAAAAAGATTTAAATAAATTAGAAATTAAAGAAATACCAAAATTCATTTCTGATATAAGTAAAGATTCCAAATGCACAATTGCAGATGAGAAAGAAACCAAATTGTGCAATTCAAATAATGTTCCCTATGAAAAACAACCAGTAAAAAATTTAAAAATTTTTGAAGATTTAGTTGCTGAAGAAGAACTAGATGAAATTTTAAGCTTTTAAATTATAATCTCATAATTTTTTTTATTAATGATTTTTCTGGAAATTTCAAAATCTATGTTTAAAGCATTATGTTATAATCATATAATAATTTGTCACTTCAATTTTTGAAACTTTAAAAATCAAAATTTATATAAATTGTTGAAAGGCTACATTCTTTTTATTACCATATACTTTTTAAGGGCAGCTGAAAAATAAGAATACATGAAATTAATGTTTAAACAGAAGTGTGATTTTGATTATTTAATAAGGAGCGGTTTTTTTTAGGATTTTTTCATAAAAAAAATTAAATCGAAATAAGATGAAAATATTTTGATTTGAAACATTTTACTGTTATAATTTCTTTTCAAACAACTAGTGTAAATAATAATTTTGATTAAAAAAATAATTCTTACAAATTGACATCAGTGTAAAATTTTTTCACGTTGACTTATCAGATTATAGTTCTAAAAATTTTTTATTTTGTTATCAAGATTTTTTTTATGTTAAATAAAAAACTGTTCTATTAATAGCTTATAAATTTAGATTCATAGAAAAATTTGATCGCTATAAGTTTTATATAAAGTTATGTCGTCAGAAGGTGGATCAGATGCACCAATAAAACCTCTCTTCACGTATTTTTCATAAATTTCCAGTGATTTAGCTGAAGTTTTAGGCACCTGAGCTTCGTATATACTTTCATTTGGAATGGTTCGATTTTGAAATATTCTGTTGATTGTTACTGTTGTCTCGGGAATACGAACAGAATTTAAATGAATATAAACATACCTAAAATTAGAAAATATCGTCATCAATATTTGTTGTAACATAAAACTGGAATTTTTGCATAAAAATGCTTGATTTTTACCTTTTATACAGGAGAATATTCTTTTTCTGAGGTTTCTCTGGCTCCATACCGTATATTTCCTTCATGGACGGAAATAATTTTTCAAAACTAATTGATTCGCTGCATGTGCTGTCTTTGCTGGGTGAGCATCGCGAATCTACTGTCAGGTCTTCTTCTGCAGAATATGAATCGTCGCTATCGCTTGAATCGCTTTAGATAAGTTAAAATATATTTTACTTCATTTAATTTCCACTTTTTTTTATTTTAGAAAGGCCGAAAAAAAATTAAGAATTTTAGCGTTTTTTTCACACCTTGATCCGCTGGATGTTGTGGAGCTCGTGGAACTCTGTCCGGTCAGTGAAGGATTCTTCATTAAAGTTTTGCTTCCAGTTTCTTCTCTGCGTCTTCCTGGCCTCACCCTCACAGCAAATGGACTGAAATTGGTTGTAAAATTAGGCATGAAATCACGAACCGAATGGCTGATTTCGTGGGCGAACGTTTCACTCAATATTGTCAACTCGTTCGGGCGATGATAGTCCAAATATCCGTCTACGCATTCCTCGTCGGGGCGTACAGCTATTAACTCAAAACTTTTTTTCGTCATTTCTTCATAGGACCTGTTCCATTGGAATAAAAACATTTTATCAAATTATTACAATCTGTAAAATATGTTTCAGGCCGATTATAATTGGTCTTCATATGGCGAAAATTTAATATTATTTTTTATATTATTATTATAATATTATAAATATAATAAATAATTATTTATTTAATGTAAATATAAATACAAAATAATAAAATAATTATATTTTATTATTATAATAATATTATAAATAATATAAATAAAACTAA
>JAOWBB010001627.1:0-43718 GCA_028565995.1 Ricinus marginatus | reverse complement strand
TGAACGGACCACAAACTGATCAGAACAGTAGAATTCTAAAACAACAATCCATGATAGATGAAAATATTCAGAAACAGTGTTGGAAGCAATAGTTTAAAAAGTCATCGTTACCTTTGGGATAAAGTACCCGTTGAGTGTTGTATTTTCGAGACATCTTCTCGGTCCGCAAATGGGAACTACGTTGCATAATCTTTGAACTTCTGCCAAAACTGCTTCCACATATGCTAATCTATAACGGATTATCGTCGGTCTTATCAATCATTTCCCTTTCTTTTCTATCCTTTTCATTCTATTCGATAAATAGCTTCAAACTTACTTGGATCTATCTGTCATCATTGGTAGCTCTCCAGATTGAATATTTTTGTTCAAACACTCACGAACCTTTTCTTGTATCATCGGATATTTTAACATATACAAAAATGCGAATTCTAAGGTGCTACTTGTTGTCTGAGAACTGGCTATGAACAGATCCAAGAGGATCATGATCAGTTGACTCTCTGCGAGTTTAGAATAATAATCATTTTTAGTTCACCACTTATTACCATGGCGGAAGATTATTTTTTAACTCACCAGTGTATGTGGAATCGTGATTATTGCCATTTGTATTTTTTTCATGAAGGAAAGCATCTATCAGATCCCTGGTTACTTCTGCTGTGTAACTTCTTTTATGCTCTTCTATTATTCCCTGTACAGTGATAAATTTTTAATCAAATCGCAGCTTAGAAATATTTTTCTCATTTTTGTGAAAAATAAAATCGGGAACGATTTGAGTAAAAATCTTAAATTTAGCTACAAGTATTTGTAGCCCAAAATACTCACATTGAGGAACTCCTGTAACTCGGAATTTAGTAATGATAGCAAGTTGAACCCGGTTTTCTCCGGAGCCACGAAGCGCAGCCAAGGGAACTGATTGAGGTAACCGCCGGCCATGTCGAAGGCTCGAGATCGGCAGTTGAGAAGTTGCAATAATCTCGTCAACTGCTCATCAGTTCTCCCCAGCCTCTTGCCTGCCACCAGACTCCAAATGATGCTGAGAATCATAGGTGCCAGATATTCTCCGATACTAATAGGCTTGCGTTCTTAAATGGAAAATATAAATTTTGCATCATTCGATAACAACAAAGAAAGAGATTACTTTGCTAAGAACTGCCAAGGTGCCTCACCTTTTCTGAGAACCTCGACGAGATCTTTCACCTCTTGATATACGAAATCTTCCCCCGTTCTACCAGTTCCATATCCTTTCAGTTGACGTATCACGAAGGCTCTTTGTTTCTGCCATAAAATACCATCACAACTCGTCACACCTGCAAAGCAGAAGACAAAATTTTTTCATATGTGAAAAACCTTCAGTTGAGCCTTTATTTCTGTCGCACCACCTTCTCTCTTCCCGAAGCATCTGAGCCTTATAAAGAATGAATTTGGTCTTCCGTTGAATTCGTCCCTAGTGAGGATCTCCTTCACAATGGATGGCGAGAATCCGACAATCACGAACTCTCCTCCCAGCTTCAACCCCAGCAAGGATGTTCTGTATTCCTCTGCGAGTTTCGATAGAGCCAAATGCTGACCTTTCAACTTCACTGCCAGCTTTCGCAGCATGTATCCGTTACCGAGGAAGGGATACCATCTCGGACCTGAAAAATAACATAAATATTTGAAAAATTAATTAAAATTCTGGACGAGTTTAAATGAAATAGGAGTTGTGGTAAGGGCTCCTGTCCTTTATCGACTTGATTTGGAATCTTCAGACAAAAACCAGTCCTGTCATGTAAAATAAAATTATTAATCATCGTGAGGGTAAATGATCTATTTGAGCTTCATAGGATTAAGCAGAATCATTTGCCTAAAATACGTCTGCAGAGCCTTTGCTGATGGTCCTTCCACTTCGATATTGCTTCTCATTTCTAAGGATGATCGATATTTCGCGATCCCAAAATTCCTTTTCGTTTCTTTAATTCTCATTTTAAAAACCTTTTTGATTGGGAGACCAAGAGCTTACGCTCTAATGCGATCTTTGATCTTCATCTGATTTTTGGTGATCCTTCAACTCAATTTCGCTTTTTAGATTGCCAGACGAAATAAAATTTTATCAACTAAAGCAAGATCTGCGATGAGAAATCTCCCATTTAAGGCAGTTCTGCCGCGTCAACTATATTGCGATGTTATGCGCGAGAAAAGGTTTATTTCCGCTTTCCAGATTTCGAATAAAAAAAGGAAGAATGAAGGAAAAAATATCCTCCTTAAAATAACCGAAAAATGAAAATACATAAACTCACCTGGCGGATAATTAGGAGGTCTCGCTTGCTTGAGTATGACATACACGAGAAACAAAGCAGAAGTGAGCGAGAACAATACGATCGTGATCATTCTCGGCCACACATGTGTCTGGCTTGGCATTAAGAAGATGGCAGTATGGCTAGCAGCGCTCCAACTGTTTCAGTTAAGAAACTTCGAGAAAACCGCGACTCACGTTCCAAGCTAAACAGTTGTCAAAACATCGATTTCGGTCTTTCAAGTTAATATGTCTCCTATTTCCCTCCGCAGCAACATTTTCGCGACTATCATACTTCGAATCACGTAAAGAAAAATAAATAACTTAAGGAGACAAATATGGTAAATTAAATTTCGTCTCTCTTGGTGTTAGGTTACGAATGCATGTACTCGATTCGCCAATTTGTCCTAATATGTCCAGTTTCGTCGATGCCATTGCTAAATTGTAAAAATTACAATGTTGCAAAGTTCTGAAGTTAGGCAATGTTTCATCAAACAATAGAAATACTTTTTTGAATGCATCTTGGACATTTTATGCGCGGACAATTGTAAGCATTATAAAGGAGGCGCAATTATAAAAGAAGAATGCAGTTTTCGACGTCTGCCATGATATCGCAACAAAACGGAGCATCAATATCAAGTGATTAATTGATGACAACCCATTACTGCGAATGCTAGATTGAACTTAAATTCATTTTACAGATAAGCCATGATGTCGACCACCAACAAACAACTTTTTGCACTAACTTTATATAATTCTGGCTTCAGATCTGTTCACGAGCTGGAATCAAAGATTTTAATCAACTTCATTTTCATCGAAGTTTTCTCTCACTTCTGCAGTGAATGTTTATTATTAGACTTAAATCTTGTCCACAGTTCTTCTGCATCATAAATCGCAAGTCGAGACATGATTCTTTAGTTAGTTTAGCAAATGTCAGGTTCAAGATCGAAGCTATACAGAATTTCATTTTAACAAAATCAGGCTGCAGATATATTTTAACCAACTTCATTTTGACTGGAATTTTGTCGATGAAAATGAAGTTGACTTTTCTATAGTAACAAACAGATTATTGGTACATGTGATTTTTATTCAACATATTTCTTTATTTAAGTTTTTAAAAAAACTGTCAACCTAAAAAGATCATCTTTTATTATTTGCCGTAAAAATTTAATCTGGATGCTCTGAACATATTTACTTTTGGCCCTGGAAAAAAAAAATAAGTTTAGCTTTATTAAAAGAAAATTAAAAACCGAAAATTCAAGTTTTCATTATTAAAGTTTTTACCGAAATAGCTTAGAAGGATGGGCATGAGAACAAGACCATGAGCTGCTCCTATGAGAACCATACCGAGATACATCCTGAAGTAGAAAACTCGGAATATAAGAGATCGAGTAAATGCCAGGACAATTATTCCGGAAAACTTTGTCAGTGTAATTCCCGAGAACACCTAAAAAAGAAATTTTACCCTGTCCAATTCTTTTTCAAGGTAGATGAGATTTAAGCGAAGCCCTTCTTACCGAATTTCCTATAGTGCCGATGGAATGCAAGGCTCTCGAAACTTTGTCACCTTCGATACAAGTAGCAAACGAATGCACCAAATGACTACAAAATTCCACTCCAATACCAACAGACTAAAATAGACATTTTTGTAATAGTCTTTGTAATAAACCAAAGACCAAACAATGATTGCACATCACAAAAACTCACCACAATCAGATTAACTAAGGATATAGCATTAAGAGTGATACCCCACAAGTACATGAATCCCATCAAATCGACGATTATAGAAGATACCGTGCAGAGAACCAGCAGAGACGATAGATAATCCAATCCAGTTAATACAAATGTCGCCGCGAATACTGTTATTAATGATAGGGAAAGCGATAATACTGCATCGTTTATTATAGTAAGGTATTGTTCGTAAAACACATAAAAAACGCTGAAAATATAAAGTTTCAATTGGTGGGCCGCACTCAAATGTGCATTATTCCGCTGTTTTTAGCTTAAACTTATTCATATGAGACGTGAAGCACATTACCTATAAGGAAATACCTCCATTGATCTATTCAACTTCTGCGTAAGAGTACTACTCAAGTGAGCGGCAATGTGTCTGGCTCTCTCCATGGCGGTATAGTAATCCTTAGAAGTTTTGAGAGGCATATGATAAGCCATGAAATAAGTATCACCTATTTCCGTTTCCGTTTCGTTGACTTGCTCGAAATGAATTGCCTTAAAAGTGAAAAATATGATATTCGCCATCAATTTAATGCATACATAAAGAACTCTTTTTTTGCGTCCTCTCTTATTTTGCTTTTAAAGCGAATGAATCATTATTTGCCGCAAGAAAGTAATTATTAAAATCACCCGGGAATAAGAAGCTCTTCCAGCTTTTGGACATCTGTCGGAGGGATTGTCAGTGAGGAAGAAAGGCAGGAAATGCTTGAAATCCTGAGGCCCTGGCCGCAGATCATTTACAAGTTTTACACTACAATCCATGCAATTATCGAATAATTCCGGCGAACAATACGAACGGTTTGGGAACATTTTGCAGCAGTCAACATCTGGGCTGATGTATGTAAAATAGTCATCTATCCAAGATGAAGGAGATTTTGCTATGTACGTCCTGAAATTTCAAAACGAAGGAGTGCTGTACGGATTTGATTCAAATTCTGAAATTCAATATTTAATACTCACAAGTTGGCCGATTTCGAAGCTTTTGTCAAGTAGGTAACAAGAGAATCCGCATCGCAGCCAATCGTACCGCAAATAGTATTTACTTCACTCTCATTGGTATAATCTAAACCTTTTTTGACAACAAAGTACACCGGTGGTCCCATTGAGAACAAATTTCTCATATCCTACAACATACAAATCGATTAGTAAAAAAGTTAAAATACCTCATCATTTTCATTTTAAAATGTATGCACCTTAAAATAATTAACTAAATATGAATCGTCGGGCATAGATAACTCTTGGTCTAATCCCAGTTCTATATTAAGTGTAAGGTATACAGAGGCCATGAACCAGCACGAGAACAGCTGAAATAATGAAGTATTTGTTAAGAAATTCACGGGAATAACCATAGACATATCATTGCCTACTGTCCTGGGAACAGTGTTTTACTTATTGATTAATTTTTGATTTACACCTTTACTACAATTTTAATACAAGGATCGTCTCAATTCATTTGCGTTTAAATGTAAACGTTTGACAAAAAAAAAAGGGCAACATGCTTACAGCCATGACAAATATCCTTATGTGGCGTTTCATTAGAAAAGGGCCATAATAATTTCTAAAAATATCATGTAAAAAGTCCGAATTTCGATTTTCGTTCCGTCGATCCTTGGAAGTTCTCACGCAGAAAATGATATCCAGACGTTTATCCTAAAAAGAGAGATCCGAACTGATAAACCATGAACGACACGATGATTGACTGGAGACAAAAAAAAAGGTCACCTTCAACCTCCTTAAGTCGATTGACAACCAACTTATGAAGGCTGTTATCTGCAGCAGAAAATTGAAAATTATAGCCACAGATGAGTAAAGGGCAAAGGTTCTAACAGCCGGCATGTTTGACAAGCTCCCTGCAAAGTAAAATACAAATTTACAAGAAACTATCAAACGAGAATCGAAAAAGAAGAGACACGTTCCGAAAGTGCGAACCGACCAATGGCAAAGCACGAAGCCTCCGACAAGCTGGTTAACAATAAAGATGGCCCTATCTGACCTAGCGCTCTGCCAATCAATTCCTCAACGCATTCTCCTTTTTCGTTTGTCATACGCTCAATCGTGAGAACCAATATAAAGATGTTGTCCACCCCAACAGCCAGAACTAGAAAAGGAATCACCTGAAACAAATTATATGCAATGATGTACATATTTAAATGTTTACATCCGTCAAGAAAACCATTTCCCGTGCCACAAACCTCAATGGTTAATAGCGTCGTTGGTGTCCCCAGATAGCCGAAAAATCCCAGTGATGCAAGAACGGATGCGATCACAATGACGATACCCCCAGCGCCGAGTGCTATTCTGCTATCCGCCTGTAAGAGGAAAAATTACGCGAATTTATTACGTTGATAAAATTTTCCGGTGAGGCAAAGAATTTGTGCACATACCAAAAACGTAGCAAAACTCTTGAACTTTCCCAAAGCGATGGCCACATATACAAACATTACGACGTAACTGATGACAACCGTTCCCAATTCGGCACTGGATTCTCTCTCGATTTCATCCTGAATGGATCGCTCTGCCGAAAACGCAACTTCCATAAAATCCGGCTTATTTTTTTCAATCCAGTTTTTCATAAACTTGATAAATCTAAAATTTTATTTATAACATTATTGTTTTTATTACGGTTTTCAGAATTTTCTCACCGATAATAACAAAAAATTCTCATCCTCGGGAGAGTGAAAAAATTTTTGTCCGAGCTGCATACTTTTCCTCCCAAGACAGAGCCGGCGCAAGTTTTGTCTTATTCAAGTGGTTGTCAATCAGAAATGTCAACGACAAACCCGTGGATAATAAGTAATTGGGTTTTGTATATTTTATTCCATACTTTTCCGTTTCTTCTTCTTGAAACCCGATGACGGCTAACGGCGAGAAAATGGGACCACCATAAGGTGCAAAACAACCGGAATCGTAATTATTGCTGTACATAAAAAGAAAAAAATTGTTTCAAATTGACTACATGATTAAAAAGTTTTAAATCAACTTGAATATCGGAAAAAACTTAAAAACATAAACTATGTTAGAAAAAAAAATTCACATGAACGTAATGAATAGATTTCAATGAAAAGTACATGGTAAAAATGTTTATTTATATTATGAAGAAAATAGATTAATGATAATTCCTCTTCCACTGTTATTCAGACTCACTTTAAACAAGCAATCAGTTTTAAGATATATTTATCTGTCTCATTCAATATATTTTTATTGTTTTGAAAATATCCCCAAATACTCTGAATTGTGCACTGTTCTACTGTGTAGTTTTTAATAAAATCGTTTCTCATTGGTGCCAAGCAAATGGTTTCCAATCCTAGTCCATCTTCCGTCCTAATCTGCAAAAATATCAAAAAGGTATACATTATTAACATTATATTCGATATAATTTGGAAATTTGAAGGTGTAAAAAGAATAAATAATATATTGTCATCACCTGCTGAATTTTCATCTGCAAATCATACACAGCGGATAAAAAATCTTTTCGAAAAACCGGTCCCATCCATTCAAAAGAATTCGTCATTGGATTCTTCCATTGAAAATAACTCATATTTTTACATTTTAAAAAAATTTGATTTGTCCTGTAGAACGGGGAGAATCTAAAAAATTCATATACACACATCCAATATATATAAAAATCGGTTGAAGTAATTGGTATATTTTCAAAGAATAATTGCTTTTAATTCTCAATTTAAATTTTCAAAATGTTTAAATAATTCTTTTGTTTGATTCAAACTGATTCACATTACTTGGACTCAAAATAATCCTTTTCGATTCGAGATCGACTGGTTGGAGAGGCCCAAATCTCATCGGGCTGAGTGGTAACCTTCAAGAATAATCCACCGAATAAAAGCGCCTCAAGAATGGCAACCGAAATAGCAATTACAGACAATGGATGAGCGGCACATTCTAGAATTAGATAACTTTAAATTTGATCACAAATACAATCTGTATAAAACGTTGAAAGGATCAAAAATTTACTTACTATAGCCCCATGCCGTGAAGAAAGCTTCTATCCGCGAATGTATCTTGTCTCCAACTGCTTCCAAAAAATTAAAACGGTCTGAAAAAGTATTTTTTACATTGTTTAAGCTTACAAGGTAAGACTTTGGAAAGCGTCTAAGATAGGCCCTCAGCTTAAGAAAGGGTGGATCGCATTCATCTCATAAGTAACCGATATGTATTAACTTCAAATTTTTCTGACCGGAATTCATAGACTTCCAATTCCAAAGGAGGAAAATCGCGGTTGACGCAATTAAGATGGCCAATAAAACGAAAATGAAAAACGTGAAAACGTCCAGCTCAATTATGCACATTTCACCCACGGATGGATCTTTAAATGGAATGTTGCAACTTGCTTCGCAATCTGTACAACTGCAAGGCACTGATCCCTAAAAATAGCATAAAACTCAAAAAATATTCCAAAATATTCCAATTATAAACTGACTAAATGACTGAATGTTCGCATTCAGATTGCTGCACCTCAAAGGATTCATTGCACTTGAAAATCATAGGCTCCAATTCGATAAATCTATCGGAGGTAGGTGATATATAATTGATTTGAAATGGAACAAAGGGCTCGTTATTATCTCCCATTATGCGAAACCATTCCTCATCGGTGCAGTGTTTGTTATTGTTACAAGCAATAGTCAGTGCATTTTCCCCTGTGGAAGGCATAACGACATCTCTGAAAAACATAAATTCTTTGTTAGAGTCGTAAAAAGTCAAAAACTCCAAATTTTCACATCGAAAATCTCTTCCGTTAAACACTTAAAACTCAACATACAATATGAACTTACTTGCATGATGAAAAAGTTATATTCTTATATTTCCTGGTTACAAACAAATTTATTTCACTGATATATTCTCTGTTTTTGTCTGAAAAAAATAACTATTTCATGTCACGATGTATAAAAATAATTGATTTACAGTAAAATGTGCGTTAATACTTATTTTTCACCTACTGGAATTTTTTATAATTTTTATAGGTTCCATGAAAGAACTCTGAAAAGGGGAACAAGTGAACTCGCATATATGTTGAAACAAATTATGAATGCATGTAGGGCATCTTCCAAATATTCCTTTTGCCATGGACATTCCCTTATACATAGATTTCAGCATATTTAGATCACAGCAAAAATTGTCACCTGCAAAATTATTTAAAGCAATTTTTCTCTCTTCATACCTGTGAAAACAAATTCGCCATATAATTATGGATTCTTAAAATAAAGCTAATGTACCTGGATATTTTTTTAAAAAGTAAGGGCATCTCTCGCTCAGAATCTTTAAGGCTTCTTTCTTATCCGCCTCCTTGAATGGCTTCGCGTCTCCGAAATATGGACAATTTTTGATTTTGTACCCGCTTCCTGCGCACTGGCCATACCATATGCAGCTCTGTAAAATAATTTACTTGCAAGTTGAATGGTAATTTTTTATGATCATTAAAAACAGCTTCATAAACTATTGAGATTCGAATCCTAGGAAAGAATAATCTTAAGTTGTTGACAACATACGATATTCGATTTAAAATTAAAACTTCAGGATATATAAAAGAACCGGTTTGTGATCGATCGTGATTCATTCAGTGGATCCGAACCGCCGGCTTCAGAAACCATGACGTTCAAGAAAAAGTACAGGTATAACTACAAGCAGACATTATGAAAAATTTAGTTAAAAAGTCAAAAGCGTTTTTTGGCCTTTTTCGCGTTCGGTGAGAAAAAAAAGAACTTTTACGCCAATGTTGGGATGCCATCATATCGGCATTTTCCATTACGGAAAGGTACAGAACATATTTTCCAAAATAATAAAAAACCTTTATCGTTACGCCATTTAATTTTAAATTAAAATGGAAGCTAATACTCCTCGAATCAAATGCAAGTTGAGGGAATTTAAAAGAATCGGCCTGATTTTAAATCAAAAGAGATTCAATTACGTTTCGGATTTGACACTTTTAAACATTTAAATTTTTAAATTTGTGAAACTCCGGAAAAAACAAGCCAATTGGATTAATAAGTGACGTCACATAAGCGGACGTCCAATGAGAATTCGTTTAGCTGTATTAGTCCTGTTGCTTCACCGTCTCTCAAAGTAGTTTGCGCCGAACTTTATTTTTTTTAAAAACAAGGCAATTTAAACGCTCGAAATCCGGATAAGAAAATTGCTCGAAATATTCAAGCATTAAAAAAAATAAAAAACCATTTTCCCTTACATACGAACTGATCCACATTTTCGTGCTAAATCCGAATTTTTTTCTTTCCAATATTTTCTGAAAAATTTTCTTTGGCCATTCGTACAAGCAAAAATTATGCCGCAGCTCTAACGAAATAAAACATTTGTGGTAATTCGAGCTTCTGCAGCAGAACTTCTGACGCAGTTTGACACTAATCCAACAAATGTGCTAAAAAAAAATTAATATTTTCTTACCCCACAAACTTCATTGACTATTCCAAATGCAATTGCCAGGTATATCAACTTCATTGTGGTCTGGTAAAGTGAGATCTTAGCTGCTAACAAAGCTTTAATTAAGCTTAATGATAACCTATGTCTTGAGAGTATCACATAGAGATAAGAGATTTGTTATTGTGAAGCTAGAAAGCATAAATTACTACAGCATTCTCAAAACGGTGAAATTAACTATAACTGACAAATCTGCGCTGTTTTATGCGCTATCTTTGAAGGACATTAAGCCACACAGCGCGGGATTTTATTTAGAGAATAAAGGAACTTTTTCTTTGCAAGCTCATCGCGCAGGTGTCTGTCGTTCACATTGAATTATTCAGATACTGCATTCGTTTCGAAATATGATTGCTCAGATAATTTATACTTATCTAAGATAGCCCGACACAAGCGTGTGACAGCGTTCGACAATCGTGCCCTGCAAGAGTCAAGGAGGAAACATCGCCGACCGTCTTCGAGCCTTCTCCAGCGCGATCGATCATTCTTAAATTGGAACCGACGAAATATGCCGACAGTATAACGGAACCTGGAGCTTAGGGAAACCCTGGGAGCCGCACTATCGCTTGGCCCGAAGTGACCAGGCGTCCGCTTGTGGAGATTTCTGCTTTTATGCTTGAAATAATTCTACAAAAGTCTTTAGGATATCCCGCAACTTTCCTGAGCTACGCGGCAAATGCCGGTGTGTTACTGCTAAATAGCGCGAAGCATCGATAAGACGGGATGGAATTTCCCGTTTTGCGCCCAACTCATTTTGCAGGCATTGTTACATTATCTGATCGCTTATCTGCGTATATCTCGAGGAGAATCATGAATTATTCGAAGGAAAACGCAGAAACGGGAAAAGCGGGCCCAATCCTATCTCACGCTAGGCCCGGAACATTTTCTCAAATGGATTTGAGATGAATCCCGAAATCGGATTTTCAGTTGACCTCTCCGAAGCTGTCGCGATGTAACAAGAAAAAACTCATTTTCAAGCTTTTCTATCTTCTTTTCAGGACCAACAGAAGAAAATTCTAATTTTCCATCTGCAGTTGCAGCAAAAAATTTTATGACTTTAAAAAGAACTCCCAGATTTTTTTTTTTTTTGAAATTAAAAATGTTGCAAAGTAAAAAATTTAACATCAATTCATCTAAAAATCTTTTTTTAAAAAAATTATTAGGTAATATACGTAAAATCAACTTTATTTTTAATGTAAATTACTCTTGGCAATTTCTGGGCTTCGTTTGTAAATCACTTTACATCAACCCTTTTCAGCCTTAGTTAGGGCTTCATCCCAGATTGTGAAAATTTTAACGAAGTTGCTCTTCGGAAAACCAATTTTTTTTCTACTAATTTTACAATCAGAGAAATGTCCCGGTGCACATTGAAAGGTACCGCCTCGCTTCCCTTCAAAGCACCTTGAATCCTCGACATGAAAATCATTTCAATCGGTAAACATGCTCCAAAACTTGATAAACTTTCGCCTTTTCACCAAATCAATCACTAACTTTGTTAATAATTGCAATGAGAAAATTCATCTATTTGAAGGAACCAGATTTCAAACTGAGAGTGAACAATTTGGCTCGTCCTAAGAGTTTTATAACGAAGCAAAAGTCCATTTTTTTTCCACAATCTATCATTCATTCAACTTTCTACAGATATATATATCCTCTTTCAAAGAGTTTGTTTTGTACAGCGATATGATTTTTACACAAAACATTAAGACTTTTTTTGTTCGAAAGTTTAAGACGCTGATAAGTTGAATTTTTTTTAATTGATTATTGTTTTTTATTTAAATAATCTGTAAGGAAAAATACGAAGATGAACATTACCAATGATTTACTGGCAATAGCAAAGAAGAAATTATTTTCTCGGTTGGGATTATGCCTAACGTCGCCGAGAAATGTAGGCTGACAAAGAATTCTGAAATTACAAACGAAATTTATCAGACTAAAGGCCTGGCCACCCATTAAGGTGAATTTGCGTAGATTTTTGAAATCCCAACGACGATACGAAGGCTTCAACAGCCGCTCTGCCTCTGGAAAATTTAACCTCATCAGGTCCTTCAGAAGAATAGTTGGTAACCTTACGTAGGCCGTAAGTACTGCCAACCTCTGATTCGAAGGATGCAATGGGATTAAGTACATTGTATGTTATCGAATGGTTCGATATTACATTCGCGGCAAAAATTAAATTAAAGAATAATTTTGACTTTCAATGCAAGCAAATAAATAAGAGAAATGTTGATAGAATTTAATGAAAAGAATCTGCATTGATCGAGAGGAAGCGCCGATACTGCCTCTAACGGACATATCTCGCACTACAAATGTACTCAAATAGAAATCAAGATGGGCGCTCTTTCGCTGATGGCAATGTAGCAGCTTATTCCGTATTTGATTTAAATTATGGAATATCAATCACCGTTCGGTAGCTACTTCAGGATCACGGAATCTCCGATCAATCGGGAAAATGATTTGAATGAGTCGGGAAAGAAGTCTTTGCCGAAAGGCGTTTTTCTGGACAGCGAAGGGTCAGGGAGAAATCGGTCCCCGTTCCAAAATTGGAGAAATCAGAAGAGAAATTCTTCGGATCGAAATTGCAGTTTCGATTCCGATCAAGAGAGCAAATGGAGATTTCCTAGCAAACATACCAGGGTAAGTTGCATGCTCTTTTCAGTGCTTTAGCTCGCATGAATGTGGCTCTGTTTTTATTTAATAGTGCCATTGCATAATTAAAATTGTCCTGCACTTAACTGCACGATTATTTCATTTGGCTACTGATACATTTAGGGTAAGACATACTGAGAAAATCATTTATCAGATGGTTTCTGTTGCACCCATTGAGCATTATTCTACAGCAGTGTTTACAAATTCAGTATATTCTCATCAAATTTGATGCGTATTGTATTCACTACGGAGATATTCATGGAAAAAATAACTCAACATGAAGTAAAAGTGGACAACTGCAACTGCAAAACACCCATAAAACCTTATCTTTTTCAGAGAGTGAGAGATTCGAGATTACCATCCATATTAGATTATTATCATCCATCAATGATGGAGGATCCATGGAAGAACCTTGAAGAAAAGTTGAGTGAAGGAAAAGAGTATTGCAGTTCTGAAGAGCATTCAGAAGTTAACAAGGAGAGGAAAGAAACAGAATTGCAGTCAGGGATGCCTGAAAGTCAGTAACTAAAATTGGCACCAATCTATTAAATAGCATTTTCTCTTTTTTAATTTTGCAAATGCACTCATTTCCTTTGTTAAGAGGAGAAGCAAAAAAAATAATAAATCTTTGAAAATTCATATATATGCAAAGGGAAAATCACAGTAAAAATGCAGTTACATCTGCATTTTATTTTTTTATATTTGGCAAATGCTCAAAATGAAGCTCACTTCATGATAAATGTGAGAAATTCATCAACAAAATAAAAAATGTTTTTGTTATTCAATAATATTTTCATGAACAGCAGTTAGAATTTTTATTTACATTTATTTTTATTTACTCTCAAGGAAATATTCCTTTCCAAAAAAAAAAAAAAAAAAAAGGAAAAAGGTTAAGGTTTTTTATTTAAGAGGAGGAGAAAAGTTTAAACTTTAAATGTTGGTGCAAAAGTTACTATCAAAAGTATTACAAACAAAAATGTTACAACCGATATTCTGTAACGTTCACGAGGAGCTTATCTGGCATAGGTGTGAAATTTTTCACAATATTTAATATTCCGGGTGATTTCTTCGCGTGATGACAAATTTGACGCCAAAATAGAAAAAAAAATTGGGTGCTATTCTGCACATTACTAAATGGCTGGGAAATTTATAATTTTGGAACTGCGTAAGGGGCCTGATGTCGCTGCTGCAAATGGCAAGAGAGGCGGTGGAGAAAAATAAATATGTGATGCTTTCCACTGCCTATTTGTGTCCGGTCGTTTTGTCGATTCCGGGTCCGCTTCGTTTCAGTTAAATTTACGGCGAAATCTGAAAATTTGCTAAGCGCTTACAAAATTTCGAGTCGCCCCGATCGATTCAGGCCCTGTACAAAGAGTGTCGCGTTATCCCTGCACTGAGGCGAATTCAGAGTGCTCAAGCACAAAGGGAAAAATCGATTTCAACGTCGATTTTGTGGATGACTTCGCTTCTTGGCAAATCCCTGAAATTATTTCCTTTTCTTTTTCGAAGATGCCCAGAAATCGGGAAATGATATTCCTTCGACTTTTTCCCCTCGAAAAGTGTAAAACCGTTTCATTTCGCGAATCTTCAAAAGAACCGAAAAATTTTTCTTTCAAGACGAAAACCAAGCTGCAGCCATCGAGCTGCAGAACCCTGAGCTCACATTATAACTGGAAAATTATTCAGACAAATTTATTAATTTTAATTAAGCTCTCATTGTAACAAAACTATTAATACAAATCGACAAACAGCTTTATAACATTGCTTTTCGGAAAAGCACCATACAGTATGACTATTATTATTGTAATTATTATTATATTCATATTATTATTATTATTAATATTATTATTAACTAAAGTAGTACATAAAAAATGATGAGAGAGAAAATATTCACAACTTAAATCGAATTAATTTTAAATAAATTTACACGGTGCGCTGAAGCCGACGTCGCGAAGAGCCACTACTGGAGGCTGGCAGACACGTTGCCGTCTCATCCACCGGAGATGCGCACAAAAGGACGACCAACCGTCCGGCATTCTGCACAGTTAATTGTGAAACATTTAAACATTCATATCGCCATGTTAAATTAGAAAAAAAATTAAAAAAGAATATTGAAAAAACTTTCTTCATTATTAAAAAACCTAATAGAGATCAGTCAATTTTCTTTTAAATTATAAAGAAGCGTGGTTTTTCCACAGCATCTTTCCGCATTTGGTTTCTTTTTGTTTGGCTGCCTTCTTGCCAAATTATTTCTGCTGTGGGGCAGTGAGTAACATTGCGGCTTTCGATGCTCTTTTATGCCCACCCTTCAGACTTTCGTTTCAGCTCGTGATTGTATAACTTTCGATGCCCACAAGCCGTAAATTGGAAATGTCTCCCATTGCCATGTGTTACCTTTATAATGCAATTTTAAACTTTTAGAAAGAGTCGCGCGAATTCCCCGCCTGAATCGCTTTCTTTTTACCAAGTAATATTTTCAATTTGAAATTTTCTACCCTAACGTCTTCCGGACGCTGCTAGACACCGCAGCTTAAGTTTTTCACTAATTAAATTTTCCCCCAAAAATGGTTAAACGGGACTGAAAAATTTCAAGAGGAAAAAAATTCAAATGAAAAATAAGCGAGGAAAACCGAGGATTTTCCCGATTCTCTGAAACAATATCAGATTGAATCACGAAGGCTTTGACTTCTGTTAGTGACAACTCTGAGGTAACGCAAAACTCCCTGCGGTACCTGCACTTGCTCAACCCTGCAAGTGAGGCCAGTGCTATGCGAAAGAACGAGGATTAAGGGGAAACACGTCAACTGCTGTTGCCTATGCGGAATTGGTAACGACTACAAGACGAAACGGAAGACTAGTTCAAGAAGCCAAGGTTTCTCTTAATGCCGCCAGTTGCTCTTCGCCGAGGGATATTTTGTCGGCAACCTCCCGCGAATGGACGATCAACTTCGCCTTCGTCTGTATAAAGTGAAGATAGTCTGCGAATTCCTCGGGGCTGAGGCACTGCCCCAACGTCTTCGCTACGGAGTCGCTTCTCCGGTCGATGCTCTCCTTCAGAAGTTTCGCCTCCTCCAGTTGCTCTTGCAGCTTGTCCCGCTTGCTCTCGTGGATTTTCTAAAAAAACAAGACGTTAATAATTACTCAGGAATAAAAAAAATCAAAAACCATTTACTTCCGTTTTACTTACCCTTTCATCGTGATGCGAGGGAAGTCCCAGCAATGCGTTCTCCGTCCTAGCGAGCCGCCCAGACAAGCCCAGCAGGAGGCTGGTGATCTTTCCGACTTCCTCCACGTGAAGCCGGTATTTGGCCGCCTCGTGGGGCCTCGCCAACCTCGTCACGGCGCTTGCCACCGTCGCTCCCAGCTCCTCATTCGCAAAACACTCATCCGACAGCACCAACTGCTCCTCGCGAAGAACTTCCAATTTCTTATCCAGTCTCGCCATCAATTCCTCCTGCAAAACAAAACGCGCGAAACGGGCGTTGTTAAAACGTTAAACAAACGCAATTTGTTTTGCAATCCGCGGGCACGCAAGGAGCACGTACCTTCTTTTTCTGCAGTTGCTGCGAATCGCGAATTCCTAAAGAATCGTTGCCTTCATTGTATCCCGTCAGCATTTTCGCTTTCGACTCGGAAGTTGCGAAATACGAAGAGCTCGAGGATAGGGCCTCAGTTCTTTCATTCCTGAAAGTGCAGCGGAGAAAAATTCAGTCCATTTTCCCCGGATTCGATCAAAAATGGGTGATTTACCATGTCGGCAAGGCGAAAAAACATCAAAAAGTCAAGAAGTGATATCGCGACGAAGATTTCGAATGCCAAGGAGAAGAAAAAGTTAAACTCAGTGGCAGTTTCTGTTTCTTCGTGTTCCCGACCGGGATACCCGCAGCAGAAGGAAAACCCCACGGCGCTCTTAAAAAAAATCAAAAGGTTTCGCATCGTACAATTGGAAAGAGCGACAAGAGAGCCGCTCAAGCAATTATTTTCCATAGACGCACTCCGCGTTCGTGGTAAAACAAAAAGGAAGCAAGCGTGGATTTTGTTAGCGTCAGTAAAAATTCGGCAAATAACCGGAGGCAACCGTTCGCCTCGAAACCAGAGAAGAGCGATCTGGACGAAGGCATAAGACATTTGTCTGCAGTTTCGGAAAACAGTGAAAACCTTTAGGAGGCTATTTATCAGTTCTAAATCATCGGGATTATGATTTGCCGACGTAAAAGCCACGTTCAAGTTTAATCACGGAAACTTTGGAATAGTTCGACCTTCCCGCAGCGGGACCAATTCAATGGCGGTGCATGGAAATGCATCGCAAATCTTAATTCCCGCTTCACAATTCCAACAGACTGGGAAAAATCTTTGTAACCAAACAGCGGGTGGGGCTGCTCACTCCGTCGTGTTGCATTAACTCGCGCAGAATGCCGACAGTTTTCGAAAGGCTCTTTCCGTGAGTTTTATCGAATCTTGACGAACGCTTCGCACTGCTTGAGGCTTCGGGCAGAGCAAAATAACGTCGCTATCTTGGAAGATCATCCAAAATTGTGGATTGCTCCGAGGCCGAAGAGGGAAACAGACGTTTTAAGATACGGGGAAATGCGCAGGATGGTAAACCGCGGTTCGAAAAAAGAAAAATAAGTGAAAAACCCGATTTCGGAAGGCCGAGGGCGGCAACAGAGGCGCGACAGCAGCGCAAACACCAAATTTTCACGTGAATGGAAAAACCCACAATTGTCGCGAATTTTTTCCATTAGCGAGGGCTTACACCTTAAAAGTAATCAGATTTTTTTTTCTTTTACTTCTGGCTCTAAGGAAGACTCAATGATCTTTTAACTTCAAAATACTGACGGTGATGGCAGAAAATTATTATCGAATTAGGATGGGTACATTTTAATGCAGTTGTCACTACTCGTTTATTTGGGTTTTAAATAATGATGGACAATAAACATTTCATTATGTTGCAATGGAAACATTAGTCACATTGGTCTTTTGTAATTGTAACCGTGACAGATATGAAGAAGTGTTGATATAATGATTATTATTATTATTATTATTATTATTATTATCATCATCATCATCATCATCATCATTTATGCCTCTTTAGTAAATCAATGTTTTACATTAATCGAATCCAATTCAAATTTATGAATTGGTCTGATTTAAACGAAGCGTTCCTTCACTTTACATTAAATTAACATCAACATCTAATTAAGCTTAGTTGCTGGCCATATAATTACAATAAATAATGGTACCTTATAACAATAAAAACTTGTCTGGTTTTAATTTTTTCATATGAGTGAGTTTGTTTTAATATGACAATGATGTTTAAACTTAATTTTGACCTATTGCTTTATTTCATCATGGGATCTGTATTATAATGAAAAAGTCGGTACAAATATTTTGATGATAATTGTGGGGGCTTGTTTCATACAAAAAAAAAAAAAAAAAAAAAAAAAAAAAAAAAAAAAAAAAAAAAAATATGTGTGTCACAAATGCAACTTTGGTGATTAGCGAAATGACTTTTACAGTACTTTTGTAAGACTATTTGGATAATTCTCGATTTAATGAGGTTTTGAAATAAGAAAAAAAATTTCATCATCCGCGTTTGAAAAAAAAATAAACCGTAAATTTTTTATGGAAAGATAAAACCGAATTTTTCAAATTTCGATGCAATTCGGTGCTTTCCCACTGCCAGCGAGGATCGGATAATGATTTACGGATGCGATGTACTTACTCTGTATTATACGCGCCGTTCATTATGGAAGAATCCTGTGAATCGCCGGTTCCCGAACTTGCACTCTTCGTTGATTTTGATTTCCTCACAGAAATCTTTCTCGGCCTGGAGGTGATGTCAAGCTGGAACAATCCAGCCACATAGTCTGTCGGTTTCTTCCTCTCGGAATCGGGCACTTGCGAAGAAAAAGTTGTCATCTCTTAGTCCAAATGCATAATGTAAAAGTTTAGTTGTTCCGGGTTCGATTTCAGATACCTACCCAAAAGACATTGAAGTTTATCTGAGGGTGACAATTGACTAGCTAAATCTCTTGAGAGTCTTTCGCATTCCAGCTCCTCTTCCAGCTTCCTTTGTGCCGTTTCGTCCATCGCTTTGCGGCGTTCCTCATCTTCCTGAGCTTCCTCTTCGTCTTCTTCCTTCTTTTCGATGTGCGAGTCTGTCTGAGAAGAGGCATCGCTCATTGAGGCAGCGGAGCCGGCCTTCTCCGGTCTCTGCACGATTTTCATCGTGTCCGTACGACCAAAGCTCGTCGACCTCTCTACCACCTTCAAAGACGTCGATCTTTCCACCGTGGTTTCCAATCCCTTCGTCGATTCAGATCGAGATACTCTCTTCTCCTGAGCGGAAAGCACCCGCTGCAGCGTCACCATCTTCTCTCTTTCCGGCCTTTCGGTTCTTTCGATTTCCCGAACCGCGAAAGACATTCCGTAGTTTTCCTTTTTCTTGTCTCCCACCTCGTCGCCTTCCTTCTTCACTTCTTCCTCGCCCTCGCACGACGATTCGTTTCTGTCTTCATTGTTTTTATACGCTATCGAAATCATCTTCTTCTCTGTCAGCGGCTCCGGTACCAGTCTGTCTTCGCAGTCGACATGATTCGCGGACGATGCAGTTCTTGCGCTGTCCGCAGACGATCTACGGAACAGATCACTTTCCCCACTGATTTCCGCGATTGTTCTAACATCGTTTTGTAATTGATACGATTGGTTTCTAATATTGTCACAAGGCACCCTATTATTATTGTTAATAATGTTATTACTAATATTGTTGTTGTTATTATTATTGTGATAACTTGGCAGTAATCTGTATTTTTCGTTGCCAAACCGGCCGCAGTCGTACTTCTTCGAAGTCTCTCTCACATCCTGCACGCTAGATGATTTCTTGTTCAAATTTCCTATCTTCGGTATCAGATCAGGAGGTTCTAAAGACAGGCGATTGTCCAAAACCAAATTCTCCGTCGACTTTTCTTTCATTTTTACGATTTCCAGCGGAGCCTTCTCCGTGTTTCTCGTCTCGATTGCTTCACCAGAAGGAGTCACGGTCAGTTTGTAGCTACCTTCGAAGTTCGTCAGTCCGAGTTCTTTCTCCCTTCGGGCGACCAGGAAAGCAGCTTTTGAGTTGCTCCTGCAAAAAAAAAAAAGAAAGAAAAAAGAGAGTATAATCGGATTCAACTTACGCGTGTAGTAACGGTTCTCTCGTGCTAATCATGTCGCGGACGCAAAACAGGACGTTCGGCAATCTCGCGACAACATCACGGAAATCAAAATGTGAGGATCTGCTCGCGAGAATTTTTTGAATATAAATTTAGACGGAGCATGAAAAATCGTATAAAAATCGATTCCTTTCGCAAAATCAACTGGAGCTTTAACACGATAACAAACGGGACTGGATATGTTCTTTTGACAAGGGGAACAAGTCAGGTTGGGAAACTCAAAAACCAGGCATTAAAACGAAACCCGAACATTGCCTAGGGGCAGGGAAAATCAAACTGCAAAATCCAAAGCGTGCCGCTTGCGACCAATTTAATTTGCAACTCCGAAACGCAGGAAGAGGGAAGCCGATTCGGATCACGCGACAGGAAGACGCGGGTCGCCCGTTTCTCCGCTCGCCGACACCGCAAACAAAAGCTTCTGCCGCCACGACTTTTCCGAAGCGTGAACGATAAAAAAAATCGAAAATTCGCAAAACGAGCCGCCGCGAATCCTCTGCGGTGGCGGAAAGCGTTCGAAAAGATCCGGAGCCTGAGTCGGCCGCGCCCGCAGCTTTCATCCCATCCACGTAATTCGGACGTAGATCTCGACCGAGGGTCGGGCGAAGGAGGAGGGTCACGGCGCTCGCCACCCGCAAACGAACAATTTCGCCTCGTAACTCACCCGAAGGACCTCCGCTCGACTCTTTTTGCCGCGAGCAACGGAGAAACATTTCCCCGGCCTTTGCCGCAAACGAGGCCTCGGAACGGGAAAAACGGTTCGCGAGGCAGGGCAAGAGGCGGCAGAGGGAGCCGTCCGATGGCATAATTTCGGTGCCCGGCCTTCGGAGCCCGCA
Organism: Ricinus marginatus; assembly: GCA_028565995.1. Classification (NCBI taxonomy): domain Eukaryota; kingdom Metazoa; phylum Arthropoda; class Insecta; order Psocodea; family Ricinidae; genus Ricinus; species Ricinus marginatus. The sequence goes on along the minus strand of JAOWBB010001627.1, from coordinate 22,578 downwards.
TATTTCGACCCGAATAAATGCAGTGTCGGCACTTCCTTACCCACCCACCAGCATTGCGATATTGTAATTAACCGAACACCTTGAGAAGAGCAGCAAAAAAGTTCCTTTTCGCTCTCGCTTTTCGGCCGCTGCGAGACCTCGAGGACCAGTTGAGGCTAAACAAGCAACCGATTTGCCAAACAACCGGAGCGGATTTTTCTCCCGCATGCGGCCTTTGCTCCGTGGAAGACGCCGGAATGAAAGGCAGGAGGTGCCTTCCACGGAGAAGGTTCGCGGGTCGAGCGATGCCGGTGGAACGCGAACTCTGCAATTGCGCTATGCATCGCCCCCAAAGAGGTCGATCCTCGCGAAACGCTGTTGACGATCTCCTCAGCGACTTTTCCGTAAGCCCTCGGAGGTTTTGAGAAGAATCACGTTCATCAGTGCAACATTTAAATTGAGGCGTCGTGGCGGAAGATTCGGCGTCGCGCTCCCGTCGTCATCCGAACCCTCCGTCCGACTTCCAATTCCTTCACGCGCCAGAGCGCTGCGAAATCCGTAACGTTTTGTACATTCTTCTGCGCCTTCCTCATCCGCTGCAGCTTTCCTTTTCCTCGCGGATAATTCTCGGTCTGCCACGGGCTCCGCGAAACGAACCTGTCCCGTAGGGATTTCCGCCCGTAAAAGACGGAAAAATGAGGCCCGAATTACATGAGACAGGCGTCTAGGGCCGACTTGCTCGCGGCTTCCTTAATCCGCCTTTTTCCGATATTTATCGATAATCATACGCTTTGCAGTCAATCACAATCTTATAATTTATGGATAGGTTTTCAATCGCTTACGTGGAAAGCTGGAATTGGAAAGGTCAGCTCAGGACCAATTTCCAAATGGAAACGAGGGCCACGCGCGGAACGTGGAAATATTTTACAAAAACAACTTTTGGGTGTTTTAAATTATCTGTCGCATATCCGAAATTTGCGCCGGAAATTCCGGCGCCAATTGTCTGCCCTGCTAGGGATCGAGATGAAATTTTTCCAGGACGATCCCAGAGAAATCCCTTAGCTCTTCGCTTTTTTTATCACCACGTTGAGTTTCGAAGGTGGCAGCCACCCTTTGAAAATTCCTTTCGCCAACGGAATAAGCTACGGATTCGTTTGCTTAAAATCCGAGAGGTCTTCTTCCTTTAGCCATTATTATTATATATATGTTTTTTTTTTAAATCTAAATCGTTAGTCCAAATTAGATTCGGTCATTTATCTGTTAATGGATGTCATTCAAACTTCACAGCGGGGGGTTCATTAAAATTAATTACGTTCAGACTGCTGAGAAGAACCTTTAATTTAGAAGTCAAAAATAATTATAGATTTATTTGGGAGCGACGATTTTCCCTTTTCTTATACGACAATTACGTGAGTGGTTTGGAGATCAAATTTCTCAGATGAAAGTTCATCACACAACCACGGACTGTCCACCGGTTGGTTGTGCACTTTAAGCCTGATACGAAGTAAAAGTTGCTCGACTCCTGAATTTTGTTAAACGGTCATAAATTAAATCTATGAAGGATAACGTTCACGACGACTGGAAAAAAAAAATTATATTTTACGCTTTTATTGAGTAAGAATGGTTGATTTTTATATCAGATCTTTCTCTCACAAAAAAAGAATTTATTCCTCTTGATAAAGAGCGTTAGTTATTTGACAAGTTTTCGAAAATCTCTTTTAAAGTTCAGGCCGGTGGAAAAAAAATCACGCGACTGTGGGAAAACTGCGTCGCATGAGACCTACCTCATTCGGCCGAATGGACGCCAAAATGCAGCGCACGGGTCAAATCGATAAGGCAGACAAGCGTTCGAAGCGACGCTCGAGAGCCCCTTTCTTTGTTTTCCAAACGTTAAACGGAAGAATTTCGCATTAGCAATATGAAAAATGCGTTCAAAATTTTTCCAGCGAATCCCGTCACCTCGGCTAAACAGTTCCGGTTCTGGAGATGGAAAAGACCGGAGAAAAATTCACGCAACGCCCCAGGGTGCAGGCGAAGAGATCGCACCCATTAGATTGCGGCAGTTCGCCCGCAAGGATTAGCGAGGTACATTTGACATTTCCCACCACCAAAAAGTGGCAAGATCACCGACGCATTCCGATCAAGTTCCGGAAGCCGTGGGGGTTTCCCGTACAAAAAAGCGACCGAGCCGGGCGAAACCTATCGTCTGCGCTCGCCAAATCACCCTCAAACTTCAAGCGAAAAAGGGTTGATCAAATTAAATACAATGCCCAAATATTTCGAGATCCGCCAATCTCGTGGCCGGTTCACCCGGTCGGAAGCGCCGGTCGAGAGCAGAACCCTCGTCGAAAAGCCCCGGCACATTTTACACCCCCGAACTGACCATCGGTTTACGGCTGACATTTGGTCGAAAACAATTTAACGATGGAATCCTACCCCCGACTGCAGGGAGATACCGCATGGAAGCCGTCCCGTCCGTTGGAATAAATCAAAAATTTTGTTGAATCAATATTTCGGAGTTAAAGGAGTTTGCGACTGTCGTGGGTCTGTCCGCTGCGGTGTCTTTTTCGGGGCTCGAACGAAGCAGGTTTGCACTGCTCCGATGCGAGCTCTTAACCGGTCGGGAAAGGTGGGACGTTCGGCATGGAAGGGGCCCCGGGTAACTTCGCTTCTTACTCCGATGTTTCGCAAAGATACGTGTTAGATTTTTTAAAACCTTTTCTCGAAGATAACACGTTGTTATTATTCAAAAAATTTTCTCCTTGGAAAAATCCGATTCCATCATTATTTCTGTCGCGGAATCACTAATTATCAAATTATTGTGCCTGCGCAAAAGCAATTATAAGAACATTTTTTTATAAGAGAATCCTTAAATTGCTCGCCATTGCGTTGGCAAGGGCGAAATCAAGATTTTTCTTTTTTCTCTCTCTCATTAAACTATGAAATCGCCGAAAGAAATTTTTCTCCAGAAACGGTCCGCAATTGGCCATTGCTCGCCGCATTTCCAGAAATCACACCCTCGGCTTGCCAAACCCGAATTCTCGGTGGTGCAAGTAAAATGACCGCCGCAAAACTTACCTGAAAGGATAAAAGGGAAACCAAATTAATTTCTCGGTCGGATTTTCAGTCCAAGCGCCACGGTAATCGCGCAACCCGAAGGAAGAGGGGACTGCGCTGCGGGACAGCGTCCCCGTGGTCCTCGCCTGTCCGGCGCCTCCGAGGAAATTCAAATTTCGCTGACAAAGGTCACGCAGGCGTCGGATTGCTAATTAGCAAAGATGACTAATCCCCGCTAATTATCAAGTGCTTGGGATTTCCCGCAGGTTGCCTTCCCGGTCGCTTTCCGCCTTGCTCATCACGCGAAATGGGGAAACAAACGGTTCGTTCTGCTTGGCTGTGCCTTCATTTGCCAAACCACACGACCATAACGCACAAGGCCGCGCAAACCGTCAGACTGACTTGGAGCCCGTTAGCGGAGCTCAGACATTCGCGACGATCCGTCCCGGAGAGCGGAAAATCTTCCGGTACGACGGAAGGAGCCCGCGGAACCTTTCTGGACGTCGACCGCACGATTTTGCGATCCCCGCAATCAACGGCTGGAGACCCGCCGATTTCAGTGCGGCCGAATTATCGCTTCGATTGTTCCACGCGTCGCGATACGTGTAAATCCTCGATGGAGGACATTTGGAGGAATTACAGGTTGCGGATGAAACGCTCGTAACTGTCGCCGCCGCGAGAGGAACGACCGGCGGTCAATTTTTCCGAGCTTTACGGCAATTTCGTTCTCCGGCCATCCGGACGCGTGCCGACTTGAGGGAAAACCGGCGAAAGGAAGAACTGCGACCGAGTTGGAGCGGCTTTTGGGCCGAATAACCAACCTCCAGCCCGAAACGCTAAGCAGTAACGGGCTGCTGCAAAGTCGATCGGGAGGGCGGAAGAATCTCCCGTTCGAGAAGGCGGAACTTCGAAAAATCGAAACTAACGGTTAGCGGATAGCTCTTGAACGATATAATCGCTCGCGAGGCGCGGTTACGGCTTTCGATTACGGCTTTTGCGGTTTTCGCATTCGCCCTAATCGATTAAACGTGCCCAATACGTTTTTTATTACGTTAAAATCAAATGGAGCAAAGACAGAACGAAAGAGCTGATCGTTTCACGGGAAGTTTCTCTCTCGAAGCGAGTGCGAAAAGTGTCGGCACGCCAGACGACAGCCCGATATTAAAGGACCCGAAGACGCCGAGCCTGTCAGCGCCACGCGACGGTAAAAGAACTGAAATCGAACCTCGATTGCCCGACAGTCGTAGAAACGAGAGGAGGACAATGAAACGGGGCGAAATGCACGTCGTCGGCGTCCCCCGAAATCAAACTTCGGCCGCGTGGAACGCCTTGTCATAGAAGGAGAAAAGTTTCAGGTACCGAGATTCATATCGCGTTACGCACGCGATCCTCGGGTGAAGCTCGGCGCAGGGACACGCGGGAAATGAATGGTGCGTACGCAAGAGGAAACCCGTCGTCATTCGGGTGCTGTCATTTTGTGTTCTGCTGGCGACGCGTTAGTTTAACGTCAGAAGTGAAAGTTTACGGAGGAGCCTCGTCCCGCTCCCAAATAAACCCGCATTGGGCAACGACGGCAATTAACTCGTGGAACCGTCCGAATCCAAAGGACGGGGGAGGCCGGATTCGTGCTCGCTCCGGCCGGATAAGGCAACCTCCTCCTTCGTAAAGAGCGCCGAAAATCCAGAGGATGGCCTCAACCCGCGCGACCTTTACACCAATTTTCAATCCGTCGATTAAGATCCTGGAGAAAATTTCCATTTTACTTGGCTCGTGACCGGAGAATTCGGTTCCAGGCGACACACAAACTTTGGCATCAATTCCGTAAGATTAATGACCGCGCTATCGCGGGGCCAACTGTGACAAAATAAATTTCCATTTCCGGTTTGTTTCAAATAACCTTTTCCCCGCTGTAATTGGAATCGGCCACGCGTCCGAAAGAAAAATAATAAGCGGCCTTGACAGACTCCCCAGATTGGTAGCCCTGACCGCTGGCACGAGGCGCGCTTTTTCTCTTTTTTTTTTTTTTTCCTACAAGAATGATTTATTATCGCGGCTTCCGTCCTTTTTCTCGAAATCCGATTGATGGACGAAGCGATTCGGTTAACCCGCTCCGAGTCACGAAGGCATCCGCCGGGCACGGGGACCGAACGTCGACGCCCGGACCGGATTATCGAAACCACTCGACGCTTCGAGATGCGCGATTGCGAGATCGGAAAGGGGGCGGGCACCGAGGCGGGGAACGGCGGCAGACCGAGGCTCGACCTGGCGCAACGAGAAGCGTGCAGTTTGCTTACCGGAAGGGAAGTGTCCCGGGTCGTCAGCGACAGATCGGAGTCGAAGCAACTCGCTCGAATGAGAAGCGGCGGAGCGGCACTTGGGAATTTTTTATCGCGTCCGCCTTTCAGATTAAATTGTCGAGCGTTCGAGATAGGAGGTTCGAGAGTCGCGAACCTCTCAAACTTCGATCTCTCGGCCTTAGCTCTCGCCTTTTGCGCAGGGGAAAAATGAAAAATTTTGTTGCGTTCACAATTTTGGGAGGAAGTCGAGGGATTTGAGGCCGAAATTCGTTTCCTTCGCGTCAGAGAAGAAACTTCTTAAATTTAAGTGTAAAAAACGAAATGTACCGAAGTTTTTTACCCAAAGATCACATCTGCGTCAGAATTTGATGGTTTCCGTTTTCTAATGCTCCGTCCATTTATATATTATTTTTATCATTTCCACAATCAAACACTCGTTTTACACCATTCGCGTGAGAAGTATTTTCTGTTTCTAAAATTTGCATTTGGCACGTCGCCGTCGCAAGCTTGAAAAAATGTCGTTCGGAGCGGCAGCGGAGATTCTGCTGGCACTGCGCGGTAAATCACTCTTTGGTACCAGTCTCTTCCTTCAGTTTAAACGGGAAAACTCATTCTGCGGATCCGGGTAAAATTACTGTACGGAAATGTTGATTTTCCAACTGAACTGGATCCGAGACACCTTGGAGGTATTTTGCCGGCAAGCGAAAATAAAAAATCGAAGTCGTTACCCCTTCAGTGAGACATGTGACAAGTTTTCTGTTCCCGAAAGGACGCATTTTCTTATAACGGCATAAAGCAGCAGCAGCAGCGTGAAAAACGAAAGCGAGTTCACCGGAGATTTCGCCCCGCGGCACCTCATCCTCGTCTCGGTCAGCGAAATGACTGAGCGTCGCTTATTTCATATTATATATAATAATTTTTCAAATCCCGGTCTTTAGTTTTAGATGTACGACCGAATTTCAGTACGTTCGCAGGGGTTGAAATAACTGAAAAGCGAAAGTCAAATTCAGATGATTGCCAGCAATGCAACGACCCAGCTTCCAGCCTTCCAGCTTTCAGCTTTCCAGCTTCCAGCCTTCCAGCTTCGTTCGCCGTTCATTTTGCGCTTGATCGAGATTCGCCACTCGCGGGTGGAAAAATTCGGAATAATTCGCGATTTCGCATTCTTTTTTCGCATAAAAAAACTCCTTGTCGGTGCGACATTCCGGTCACGATCTCTCTGCGTAAAAGAAATTCCGCGCCCGAAAATTCCGAAACATTTTCCGAATCGAAATTAAGTTTGCAACGCTGTTCGAATCGCAAATTCATTAATCTTTTAACATTTCGAAACTTTAAAGAAAGATTTGCATTTAGAAAACGCCCCCTCCGCAAAGCGTCGCCGTTTTCCCGAATGGAGGTGGTCTGCCACGGCAAAACGGTCCGGACTCTCCTTCGCACTTCGGCGGCAGTGAGAAGAAGTGCGGGAACGGCAGACAAAGATGCACATTCAAAATTAATCCTCGACCGGCTCCGTAATTTTCCCGTCGCCGGCCACAATGCTGAGATTGTCGGAACGGCAAAGTGTTCAAATATTCGCCCGCACGTTAATATCTAATGATTTTCAATTTTTCCATCTCATCCCGGATCGACAACACACAAATTTCAAATAGTTCTGAAACAGCGGAGACGGAACCTTACTCCGCCATACGTAAAATATAACCACGAGTATTTTAGCGAAGGTTCCGAACAATCTCGCTTGTCGAAGGGCGTGCTCCTGCTTTTACTTGCCCGCAAAAATAAATTTGGATCGAAATGTTATTCCAGAGAGCATAATTTTTCCCTACTTTGCAATCTGCTGAAAAAAAAAAAGAGCAAATCTCATCCTTCGGGGCTCTTCTAAGTTTCCAATTTAAATCGAAGAGAGAAACGGTACCAAAATCCCTTCTCAACGGTGCCGCAGCCAAACCCGGTCCGAGATTGAATTTGGAGAATTACCGCGGTCGGTACCCCGAACGTGAACCGTAAAAACTCGGTTAATCTCTCTCAATTAATATTAAATTGAATTTCCGTCTAATCCTCCCAAAAAATGAATGAAAATTGACCCGTAATGCGAATCCGACGCCATTCGACGTGTAAATTTGCCAGCGTTCAGCAGTCGAGCGGCGGAGAGTTGAAGTGCAGCCGAACCTCGTGGGAATGCGAGTTTCCTCCTTCGACGCAGGCTCGCGCTTATCGATCAGGCGCGAGTTTTGCAAGACGAGTCGCTGCTTACCCCGGAGGAACGCATTTGTTACAGGCAATTAATGATCTCCGTGATGGAATTCTATCGGTGCAGAGGAGGTCGGAAGGAAAGCGAACAGTCGCAGGGTCAGGAGTGAGGGATGCGCTCCGCGTGTCGAAAAGACAATCGATGAGCTGCAAGGAACCGAATCCCCACAGCCAACGCACCGTGTAATTATAAATTCACGTAAGGTACCGGCATTTTCTCCGTCGACCCGTGACGAGGGCCCACCTCGGGGACGCGCCCTCCGTTCGGGAGAGCGAGGAGACGGAGAAAGGGAAAAATTCTCTCTCCTCAGCATCGAACGCCCCCCGGGAAGGCCTCTGCGCTCCGCTGCCGTCGAAAAGTGCAGATCTGACCACGAGTAACGGTGCCATCGAGAGTGCATTTCAAAGACTGGGAGAGTAATTTGACACTCCAACTCGCGTTCACTTATCGCACGTGTAAATAAGGAAAATGAAGCTGTAATATACGGGTTCCGTGCATGGAAACCGAGCAAACACGGCTAACGAGAATTTATGACGGGTCGCCCGAATCCAAAGGCGCAACTTTTGGAGAATTATGTAAAAGTACCGCGATTACGCTAGAGTATTTGATGCCCCGCAATATCGTCGGTGCGTTTAAGACGCCCGCGATAAGAGTTGAAACTTCTTGTGCGTTTATCTCGTTCAGAGTAGCCGTAAAGCCAAAAAGAAACCGATAAAAGTTCTGATTGCCGACAGATTCCTTCGCAAGACCAGCCTCGAAATGGCCTGCAAACCGCGTGTGACCATGATCGGATGAAAATCCAGTCGAAAAGCCCTTTCATATGGATGTGCCGCCAGCGAGGGAGGGCCCCGTCACGAACGGCCAGCAAGGCGGCGAACTGGTATTGTCTTATTTCTAACGACCCCGAAATACCGCGATTGGGTACTTGACACCCAGCAGTCCTGTCGCAGAAGCGGCGCATTCATCAATTCAGCGTCTTTCTCGGCATCGCGTACGGCTCGGGATCGAACTTGCAGAAATGAATGACCAAATTACATTTTCAATATATATTTATTGCAACAACAGATGCGGCGGAGGGTGAACTTCTCGAAGTGTGACTTCCCGTGCCGTGGAGGAGTACTTACAAAGCTTAAAAAATAGGTTCTTTGCCGAGAAGCTTCTTGTCGAAGAGAAACTCTCCCATTTCCCCGTAATGGTCCATCATTTTGCCGACAATGGTGATGTAGGACGCCAACTGCTTTTGCGCCTTGTACTGCTCGTCGAGGAAATCCGATGCCAGATAGTCCACGAGGTGGTAATCGTTGAAGGCATCGACCGTCGGCGGTTTCTCGCAGACTTCGATTATGTTTCGAATTTTCTCCGTGACTCTCGTCTCCATGCTCAGAGCGGTTTTGAGAGCTTCGACCGCGTTTGCCCAGTTGACCGATTGCGGGGCCGGTTTTTTGATCAGCTCCTTAATGTCTTCGGTCAGCTCTCCGCGCCTGATGAGGTACTCGATGATCTTCACGGCGTGCTCTCGCTCTTCCGACGCACTCTCGAAAAAGAAATGGGCGAAGCCCGGACGGTTGATACCATCCCGGGAGAAGTGGGCGCCCATCGCCATGTACGTCAGGGCTGCCTCCAGCTCCAGCTGTATCTGTTCCTTCATCTTCGTCACACACGGTTTCGACATCGTTATCCAGTCTTTCGGCATTTTGGCCGGCGGTATTTGGCAGTTCAACTTTTTGGAACCCGCTTCGCTCACGCAGAGGACTCCAGACATCAAACCCAAAACCACGAAGATTGCTTTCATTGCTGAGTCTTCGATTTTACTTTTGAAAATTAATTAACCGTAAGTCACGAGTCTTCTTTTACACGCACTGGTGCAGAAGGAAAGACGCATCAGAGGACCGTTGTTCGAACTATTTAAAGATTTAATCCCCTGGACTCGGTCGCAGTCCCAGAACGAGATAACTGCCCGTTTCGATCGCGCAAATCGCAGCGTTATGCGCCGCGATATCAGAGATGAAGCGGTTCCGGGGATCTCGGCGGAGGAAGCAATTTACAAGTCGGAAAGTGTCAATTAGAGGAGAAAACGCGGCAGTTGAGATTCTTTCGTTTCCGCCAAGAAGTCCGAGATCGCGGATGACATTAAAGGCGGTCATCGAGGGCCGCGCCGCAAGAAGCGCGCGGAGGTGCGAAGCGGGAGCCTGCGAGATTCTGCCCATCCCCGCTCGAACCTCCCCGGCGGGCGAAGTCAGCGATCGCATCGGTGGCGCACCGGAAATACGATGAAACCCATTTTGGCGCTGAACCCCCGGTTCATTATCGAACACTCGAAAGGATCTCGAGCACTTGTGATTTATTGACGCAATGCTTTATGCGTAGTCACGATGACAGATAATCATGTTTACACTCAATCTCGATCTACGCGAGATGGGAAATTTGAGTGGGGAAGGCATGACCGAAAGCCCGCTCGTCGGAACCGTCAGCTCGCCCCGCTGACCAACCCTTTTCCTCCGACGGGTAAAACGCATTCCGGAAATCGGCTTCGGGCGCGGCTGCAAATTTTCACCGTCTTCGCAGGTTGGCTGCCCGATAACACCCCAAACGGTCCGCGCGCGCGCTTGGTCGGCGGCCTTAGACGGTTGCGGTAAGGGTTAAAGCGTCGGAACTGCAAGATCGTCAAACCTCCAGCAAGAAGGTGACCGGCACTAATGGCCGAATGACGAGCGATCGCAGAGGCTCTTCCGTCCTGCGGAGGAAAATGGCGACGGATAAAAACTTATTCTTGCGCCTGTTCCTCCTGCATCCTCCGGGGCCGTTCGTCAAGTGCTCCCTACTTCCCGTTCTTTTCACTTCCCCCGTCCGAGTTAGATCGCCGCTCTCGAAGTTCAGATCTTTTCGATCTGCCCTTATCTTATCGCGGGAGGGGAGATGTGGCTCTCGAGGACGGGATTTTCATCGAACAAAGTCGAGAGAGATTGTCGAATAGAATGATTCGACGGGAAATCAGAAGAGTGATCTGCGGGAAAATCCGCGTTTAAACCTTTTTTTCTGGCCAGGGGTCTCGTTTGCCGCGTGACGTAATGAATCGCGGCAAAAACGGGATAGAAAAATTCGCGAGCAACGTGATTTCCAGTCTCGTGACACGTTTCACGGACAAAGCATTTGCCATTTATGTCAATTCTAGCACAATTAACCGATCGAAGAAGAAGAAAACCAAAAAAAGAAAAAAAAAAAACGTTCGTTAACCCACCGTCAACGTATGAGAAGGGAAAAAATTCTTTGTCAAACTCAAACAGATCGCATCATTAGATGGATACCTCAATTTTTTTCGTCCATCGCCATTCTGTCTCTTTCAAGGTCGAAATTTTGCTTTGTTTTTTTTTTTTTTTTATTTTTTTTTTTTTTTTACATCGGAATTTTTCTGGGAAACAAAACTTGCATTTGCTGCCGTTCAGATCTCGCCGCGATGCTCTCGGAGGCTTCGCCAATCGGATTTGTGCAAGTTTTTGTCTTCCCGAGAAGCACTTTTCGCTCAGATTCCGCGGTTTATCCTTCCTCGGTCAGGGATCCGCCGCTTTCGGCGTCTCGTCCTCGCAAAGGGCCCACGGGTTTTCAGAGATGGACATTTCGGACAGATCGGCGAGACCGCTCAAGAGAGCAGGAAGAGACGGCGGCGAACGCAGAGCAAAAAGTGCCAAAGCAAAAACCTCCGGGATCGTAAGGCTCGGTCTTTACTTCTCTTTTTCTTTGTTTTTTTCTTACCGTTCTGCGAATTCCTACTGTCAAGATCCCGAATTTATTCTCTTTTGGTAACTTGAAATCCTTGATTATTTTCAAGTCATTGTTTCGTTTTTTTTTTTTTTATCGGGGGAACGAGCATTCCAAAGATGAAAATGCAGAAACTTACCTGGAAAAAAAAAAACAAATAAGGTTACCAATGAGAGAAAAAATTGAAATTTATATTTAAACCCTAGTCGACAAATGCGACGGAATCTGCTAAAGGCAACAGCAAGCCGCCACGTATAACCCCCCCCCCCCATGCTGACGGAACAATTTTTTTTTCCCTTCCCCAAGCAGTTTGCCATAAAACGAAAAAATGACGTCATCCGGGATGCAATCTGCCACCGCTTACGTCGGTCGTCCCCCCTCCCCCCAAGCAAGCTTGGCAAAGCTGCCAATGCCGGAAAACAAAATTTCCCAAGATCCCCCCTCCTAGTAACGACGAATTTTAAATTTTTACGCAGGTCGCGTATTTCTTTGTCTTTTTGTGTCATGCTCGTCGTTCCCATGTTAATTTCGGTGACCCGCATTTTCTTTTTTTTTTTCCAAACATTTATCTCTCCGATAATCTTCTCTCGCTCTTTATTTTGCCGCCGTAATTTTTAACAATGCACAAGGGACGGCATCAGATGGAACGCGGAGCTTTTCCCAAAAGAAAAGGCCAATTTCGTTTAATTCATTCCCTCCGAGGGCGCGGGACGCCCTTTCTTCTTCGTCGCCGTCTCCTGCTTTCGGCGTCAACATCGAGCTCATTGTCGAGTTTCGGTCGTACCAATTTCACGCCGTTGCTTTTTCTCCGGGGAATTCGTTTTTTTATGGTTTTCGGGCGGCCGAAACTTCCGCTCGAACGACCTTGGCATTATACATTCGCCAGACCTTGGCCAAACGTTCAGGTTTCCTTTGGTAACGCACTTCCAGCGATCTTAAAGCGTTGGGACTATAGATACGATTGTTCAGAAACACGAAGGCTTATGTAAATACCATTAACAAAAAGCCTTCTTGTCGCGTTCATTTTATTATCCGACTGAAAATTAAATTGAAAGGCGGATAATAAACGGAAAAAAATATATATATATAATAAATAAACGAGGTTGTAAAAGATGAATGTTTCCCCACTAATTGCTTTTTCTCTGTTTCCACGCAAGTGTAAAACCCCAACCCTTGGATTATCGGTGCCATTTGCCGGAACACGTTTCCTTCCATGAGCGCATAACAAAATATTCCTTTAAGTTTATAATTTCCTTTTCTTTTATTACTACATGGTCGTAAATGACCTTATGGAAACAAAGGGAAAAAAGCGCGGTCAAATCCGTGACACGAGACTCCATAATCGCGACGCCAACTGTCAAAAATAAACATCGTCTAAAGCCACGACATTTGATCTATTGCCAGGATTCACATAACGGCATTTTTTTTTATCGACGGAGCAATTTGCGTTAAGCAAAAAAAAAAAAAAAAGAGTATTTATCTCCCAAAAAAAAATTCATGATATTGAAATGCTCGTCGGGGTCATCACCATTTTGATGGGAACGCGAGCCGGTATCGTTTAGCAAGCGGTGGATTTGCTTACGTACGGGTCGTCTCGGAAGCGTTCCCAGTGCTTCCGTTGAAAGGACGAACGGCGTTCAAATCGTTTAACGAAAATCTTTGCTCTAAAAAAGAAGAAAAAATTAAATGCATGCTTTATCAACATCTTTTGCGCGACCGGATCGCGGTTACGATTCTCCAGTTCCAGTTGGCTGCGATACACGTTCATTCGCTGGAGTCTTGGCATTCTTCACCGTCCCAACGTTCAATCGGTCCACTTCCTTTCACCTTCTCTTGCCGATGCACTTCCTTGTTGCCTTAACTATCACACACTTTTCCGACGCACGTACCCCGAATCAGTTTCATTAATGCAAATACGTAATCTCGATGTGGCATGAGCCAATCAATGCTGCACCGATTGGCGCAGCTTGGAACCGTTTCAAGCGCTCCGGATGGGCGCCAGATTTCCCATCCGCGGCAGGTTGAAAGCTTGCCATTCGCCGAGCAAGGACGCAAGTGAAGGGCCGCAAAAACTCTTATTGCCGATGATACGGCGTTTTAATCGAGGGAATCGAGCACGCAGAAGTACGTTTCCATGACGGAGTTGAAATTCGAACCGAAATGTTCCCACACGCAATGAATGGAATTGAAAAACTGGAGCAGAATAAGACGACCATGTGAAACGTCTCAGTGTTATTGTGCGATATCATTATCGTTCGGTCAACCGACAATTCTCCGGGGCTATGGGATATTCCGCGTGCCAATCCGCCGCAGCGGCTCACCCCGAAAACAATCGGTTTCCAGCTTTGCAAAAACGAGCGCGGCACGAAAGCGCGGGACTTTCCGAGAGAAGCGAGCTCAAAAACCGACGACGGCGAATCGAAAATCAAAACAAAAGCAGGGAAAAGGAGAATGATTCGCGGATCCGCCAGCGCGACGAACAGCGACCGACGGTCACCGCCCGGAACGCAGCAGGGCGCAAAGCCAAGCCGCGAAGAGTTTTTCGAATCCGGGGGGCAGCGCGACACCGACGCTGCGGGAAGCGGAAGACGCTTCCGGGGCCCGCCCCACGTCGGAGGTTCCGCACCGGGACCGCGCGTGCGCAATCCCAGCGGCGGCACGGGGTGGAAGCGTCACGCGGAGACCTCGGGTTCGAGGCATCGGCAATCTCGCTGGCTCCACGAAAACTCGTAAAACGCATCGACGATTTCGTTTTCTTCTCTCGCGGCGTTTTCACTTTCTTGCGTGGCATTGACTTGATTGGAAACTAAAAAAAGGCGGTTTCAGGCTAATCCTCGGGCAAGAATGAAAGTGGCGAACAACATTCTTCCAGCGTCCGCCCGTTGGTCACCCGTCGATGCCTTTATCATTCGAACGCGAGTCAAATTGACGATTGCACATTCTTTTTCCCCGATCTTTCTCCTGCGGTTTCCCGGCAAGGTCCCGCCTAGGCGGGAGTGTCGGACGTCGGTGGACGCTTTTCCCGGCGGTGTGCGGAAAGGGAAAATTTTCCGAATATCCGCTGATTATTATTTACGCGCTCCCGCTTTTCGATGCAAGAAATCCTACGCACCGAAGAATGTATCGGTACATCGAAAATTATAATGTTAAGAGCCTTCGGCGGACATTTGGTCTTGCATCGGTCGATATCCAGAATCAACTGCTGTTTAAGCAATGAGAAATAATTTACTAAAAACATCAAATCTGGAATTTAAAAAAGGCCCTCCGTTTTTGCCTCCTTCTGGATTCGACGTCGAAAAAGTCTTAAAATTAAAATTTTAAGACGAATTAAATTTAAATAGTTGAAATAACATTAAAAATTTTAAGTCTTTGATTTTGAATTTGCATATCCGTTAGCGTCGTTAGGGGTTTCAAAATAACTTTCTGGAATTTGGGGGAAACATGAATCGAAATTAAAGCCCTTCTTGAAGAAGTTGAAGAAGATTGGCCCGGCTGGAAGAACTGGAAAAACTGAACCGGCAGCAAAGGGCCCCGTTAATCAGAAAATTTGACCGTTTAAAAGCGGGGCATTAATTAATAAATGTAATTTCAGTGTGATCAGGGACCATATTAAGAGTACCAGAATTGTTAAAAGCCACAGGCACGGCGAACGATTATGGACAAGAACCGGCAAAAATAAGGCAAGTTCGGGGGAGGTCTTTTTTGCCAGGTCCGACGCGTTTTATTGACACCAGCGGAAAAAGGAGGTCTCCATGTCACTAAAGAAATGCTTCAAAAATCCCCAAAGAAAGACTTCAAATCCGAAACAATGGGCGAATATCTTGTAATACACAGAAGCCGTTTTAGAGAAATGAATTTACCGGATCGTAGCCATTGTTTCCCAGCGGAAGCGCTTCCTCCGGATGCAACGCTTTCTGGAGCTTCGAGACACACTCGCACGAGACACGCTGTTTCCGAGGCCCGAAACGGAGAAACCTGATCGGCTCGAGTGGTTTTCACCGGGATGCATCAAGTGAACATCCATGTCTTCGGCGACTTTTGCTCTGCAAGTCGCACTGAGGAAAAGCGACGGAGATGGAATGGATTTATTTTTTTTGGCCTCCAAATGCAAATTTATAATTGTCGCAAACGCCGAACGTTGCAACCCTCGTCATTTACAGTTGTGCGACAATGCCACGGCACGCTGACATCGTTTACATTTCAAGTTAGGATTAAAGATTTCCGCTTTACTAAGATCCGTCGCTTTTCCGCTCTTCAATGTCGGCCTCTCATTTTTTCCTACCATTTTCCCCGGAACGACCGCCAGAAAGCGGTTATTTTCCTTTGCATAAACCGATCCCCTGGGGAAAAACAACGCAAAAACCACAGTCCGAGCGAGATTGCCTGGGAAACGGCCCAAGAGAAAAAAGACGACCGCTGGAGTTGCAGCACTTTCCATAACCTGATCCTCGCAGCTACCACTCTCGTTTTCTCATTACGAACACGTTGCCCCACTTGCTCCTTTTTGTTTTACGAAACTCCACGGCGAGCGCCTTCGTCCGGCACCGAAATGCGTCGGCACCCGCGAGATGGACGCTCGGTCCGAGCATCTTCCCTACCCGAAACGATTTTGATTAGAAAGTTGTCTTTGAAACATCCCGAAGTCATTTCGATTGCGAAACGGCTCATCGAAAGTGAAAACCCGGTGACTTACAAAAAGCAGATTCATTTTTCCGTCTCGCTTCGGCCTCACTTTCCACACCGCGGACGGGCAGCGGCGAAAAGCGCAAAACTCCCTCGGGAGCACCCGGCGATTTACTTTTCTCTTCTTGAACGAAAATCCTTTTTGCCTGCATGTGAAAATGAGGTTTGATTATGTGCGCGGACGAGTCGGGATATCGGCCCTGCCGATAACCTCCAGCTACGCAAGCGGTGACCGGAGAAAGGAAGTAAAGAAAGAGAAACCGCAGCCCGATGATCCGGTCGTCCGATCTGGTTCACCTTAAGTGCGGATAACCGTCCTTCGACCGGCCGCGGCGTCTGAATCGCTGATCAGCGAAGAATCCGATTGGGCGGCACGGCTGACGACCGTCTCTTTTTGGTCTAACCCTTGGCTTTCGAGCCAAGATCGGGTCGCGGTGGAACCGGGGCGGATTCCCGAGCACGGATTCGGTAGATCCACAAGCGGGGCCTTCCGTTCGAGTGCGGTGGATGCAGCGGTGCTGCCGTGCGGCGCTCGAGACCGAAGGAAAAAAGGAACTTCGAAGCATGCAATTCGGAAGAGTTCGGAGCAGCAGTTAAATTTTCAAGTGCTCCTGCATCCTCCGTCCTTTGGTGGGCAACCGACGAAAGTCGCGAAGAAATCCGAAGCCGAAAGAGAAGGAAAAATCCTTGCGTAAACGGAAATCTATCAACGCAGCTCTCGGACCGACCTAGATTACATGCAGATAATCCGGATCACCTTTAGAGAAAAATAAAATTTAATGAGGTAATGCGATTGCCCGCCTTAATTGTCACTGAAAGCCCAAATCGTAAGTCCTTTATTCCCGTAGGTGTGGACAAATTACATATTACTCAAGGTTGCTACACTTTTTTTCCACTATCCGGTCCATGCGATATCGAAATTTTCACTTAAAATCTAATTATGCTTTTTCCAAGGTTTTCCTACCCCGAAAAATGTCGGAATTCGATAGATCTTTAAGAATAAATAGAAAAAGAAAAAAAAAATCCGATCTTACGAAAATAATCCGATTTTAGGCGGAGTTTGTAAACGAGGAAATCCGTTCAGAAATCGATATCGGGGAAAAAAATCGTCGCAAACCAAAAACCGGTGGGGCCGAGGGGGGAGGCTGGGCGACTTTCCGCGATTCGATTGGGTGAATGACGGAGGCCGCGCTACGCTCAATTTTTTTTTTTTTAAATTTTATGTGCGTTTTCCAAAATTATTTTTCCGTCAATTAAAAATTTTTTTCATTTCGCGAATGTGGACGAGAGAAATTTACATTTCATCGCACGGTTTGTACAACCAGCCCGATTTTCGAGGCACTCCACTTTTAACGGTTTAAAAGGAAATTTTTAGTTTTCTTCATTTGCTACCCGCGATTTCCTCCGCGGTCCATTTGATTGGCGCCGCCGATTTTCATTTTCCGTTTCCCTTCTCGATCGTGGAACCTCCGGTCGCTTCTCTCTCTCCGACCAGTCTTCTACCCCTTCCCGCGCCTTTAAAACGAATCGAAAATGTTGACGACCCCCCACCCCCTCACACTCCCTGAGAAGCAGAGCTTAAAAGAGTACAAAAAAAACCCACCAAAAACCAAGTGTCAGATAATTCAGAGTCAAGCATCTACCCACATCTCCCTGACCCTTTTCTGTCAGCAAGTACATTTACCTCTAAAGCAATAGAGGAGGAGTGGCCAGCTGTCCTGTGCTCTTCCTAGGGATGGTATTTAGCTGCACCTCTTGGAGCTGCACAGAAACACCAAGGAGGTGAGGAGGAGGCTGCCAGGGTTCCCAGCATGCGTGGGGTGTCAGATCTCATGCTTCAGCACTTACCAGAGAGCCTGGCTGCAGCACGGGGGCTTATGTCCACCAGGACGAGGCTCCTACAGACACATCATCCCTACAAGAGGCATTTTTATAGGCAAGAGAACAATTTAAGCACAGGAGGAGCCCACAGTGCTGGGACAGGAGGCCCAGAGTCACTCTGGCAGGTACAGGAATGAGGGCAAAAGGAAGCAGCAAAAACACAGGAAAGGAAAGAAAAACAAGCCAGCAAAGAAGGGAGGGCGGGCTCTGGCACAGGACAGGAGGGTTTAAGCACATTCAGCCGGGAGCAGTCCAGTCTGCAGAATCAATTATAGGAAGATAATTTGTCTGCTCGATTAAAGCCTCCTTGGGGTATTGGCTCGTTGCTGGGGAGAGCAGCAGAAGGTACCTGCTCCGGTCAGAGCGTGATCCGTGACTTATTACTGCAGTCCCTGCACAGCAGTCAACAGGAGGGGAGGCTTAACAGGCGGAGACAGACAGCACATTGCTTTTGTCTTTCAGACATTTCCCCTCACTTATCACTGTCTGCACTCAGAGCCAAGTCACTCTAAAGGGGACCCCAAGAGCCATTCAGACCTGCCCCTGTTAAGAAAGCTGCTGCTGCAGACACGGCAGGAAAAACGGCACCTGAATGCTGAGGGCCGGCAGCAGGAGCGGTGCCGGCTCAGACGTGCCCTCCAGTGGTCCCCACTCCAGCCTGGTTCCCATCCCCAGACCAAACTGGGCTTGTGCCTTGTAGCTTTACAGAAAGGTCTGAGGAGGCTTTGTGCAGACTGAGACAAGGCTTGGGGCTGGGGAAGGTGTCTCTATGCTTGTGTCTCCTTTCTGTGTCCCCCACCCCCCTAGAATCTGCCATGGCTTGACAGCACTCAGGAAGAAAATTTCCAGGAATCACAAGCTGCATTTCCACAAAACAGGTGCCGAAGTAGTTACAGTCTTGCTTCTATGCTTGTTTATCCTTTATTCCCCCACAGCCCCACAAAGTCTTATTCTAAACCCATAGAGGCCAGAGAAGGCTTCTGTATCTTGTGCACCAGCCCCTTATAGATATAGGGGACAGTTTCCACCATGCATTCAGGCTCACAGAAGTTCCATTTCTTCCAGCTTAAGCTGACCAGTATGAATGCATACCTTCACTGTGCATTTGATGCTTGGTTTTGCCAGAACAAAAAGTACTCCATATTGAACACCCAGTTAAAACACAGCTAAAGGGATAATCTGAGATTCTTCCAGCTTTGAGGCTGGTCCCTGACAGACTTCATTCAAGTTGAACCCTCTTTTGTGGTAGATTATGCTTCACCACTGTCAGTGGTTGGTGACAAATTATACCAAAAAACCACACATTGTTTTTCCGGAGAGTTAAAAGAAATGCAGCTCCCAGGCAGCCTGAGCTGATCTCAGGGATCCCTTGGATTTGTAGGAAAAGGGAGGCTTGCCCAGTGCCACCCAGACCACAGCATGCACAGTTCACAACTGCTACTGCGGCAGCTAAAAGAACTGCACCACTGCTACAAGAAACATGATGGATTAATTCAATCTCATTTCTGGAGCCCTGATATTGGAGAGATATCAAATACCATCTTCAAGTGGAGGCCCTGTGGAGACCTCCTTTGTGTGCTTTCAGACCAGTTCCCCAGGACATCAGTCTCTGCTGTTTGACAGTACAGATAAGCACTGCTCCCCTTACCCCTCTTGCGATCCACCGAGGAGCAGTGTGAGTCATCTAAAGTGTAAGAATTTAGTAAGTAATACATTTTGCTTACAATACTTTAGGGTCTGAATACAATCTAATCCATGCTGTTATTCCCTCTCTACCATGAGAGCTAATTAGTTCGAATGCATGCTTGCAGATACAGCCTCAGCCTGGCACAGTGAATTCCCATGGGAAACACAAGGGCACATAGAAGTAGAGTGGGTAAAGTGCTGCTAAACCCAGAGCAGGAATTTGTGGGCTTAAGAATTGACAGTGCAGGCCATGAGGTCCTTCCATCTCACACTCCTACCACGAAGCACAGCTACAGGTTTGCCGGTGTTGAATGTGTCCACAAAGGGCTGTTGCCTGTCCTGATGCATGTTAACACATGCTCAGAGGGGATTATTAAGGACTGAAATTTCCAGGATGCCATGAACTGCATGTGTCAAGCAAAGCTGTAGAGGCAGCGTCACATCCTCTCCACAGCTACAGAAGAGCCTGGCAGTCCTAAGGCTTGTAGGGACATTCTCACCTGGCACGGGAGCTCCTGCGGTGCTGCTGCCTCCTCCGAGGAAATTGCATGTCCCCATGTACCCATTGCTTTCAGGGACTGGCTGTGCCACAGGAGTGCAGGACACTACAGAGAGCCAGACAGGAAGAGTGGGGACCTTCGAAGTCGTGGTTAATTCTTAACCCGCCCTGATCCTCCCGAGCTCAACAAGGCACTTACAGACCCCCTGAGCGCACGACTGGGAGTCCTGCTAGGGCTCCCATGTCCTTAGAGCTAGATGTGTCTGAAAGAGCAGCAAGACTTACATAATTTACACTAAGGGGATAGGTTCTTCTATGTTACACCAACACACACTTTCTACTCAGTTTTGCAAAGTATCCCCACCAGCTCCTATAGCCCCACAGCTTCCACTTCTCACAGCACTCTCACAAACCCACAGTCCATCATAACACTCCACACCCCACTTTCTTTGCATACCCAACAGCCCCATAACACAGCTTTGCCTGCTGTACAGCTTGCCTACCTCCTTCTCTCTCCACTTGCCAGGCAGACAGCAAAAGAAATGGCTGAAGCCATCTCTGAGCACCCTTATGCCCTCCCCGCCTCCTCACAGCTGCAGCAGATCCCAGATGATCTGCTGACCACAGAGACCCAAATAGGCAGCCACTGGTGCTGCTTACTGACTAAGTGCTGGTTGTGAAGGCTTAAAGGGACATGCAGTAAATCCACTCCTGGAGTGCAGTTTGCCTATTGGTTGTTTTCCTGGTAAAATATCCATTTTGCAGCCATTTAACACTGTTCTCCTCTGCAGCACAGTCTGTTTGCGGCAGACCTTGGCATTCACCTGGAGAGGTGGTTCACAAATACCCCCACACGGTGCAAACCAGTGCACTTTGAAAGTTTGCTTGCCTTGGTTATTTCTGCTTTCTATGCATGAGCGTCTGTACACACACATACAGACAAACCCTCTGAAATCTGCTGGTGGAAGACACTTTAGCATCCTGTGTTTAGCCAGATCTGGCAAAATTCATGTGTAGGTGCTGAGAATACACAGGAAAGCCCCAGGACAGCCTGCCCTGAGGTATGGTGCAAATGCTTTTTCCCCCTATAAGCTCTATTAACCCTTTGCTTAACGTTCTAGCCCCTGTTGTTAATGAGTCCTCCCCTGTCACTAGCGCTCTGTCTCTTGGGTGAGATGGATGGGAGTGCTCCCCTCAGTGATCTCTCTCCCCTTTTCCTTAATCAGCCTGAAGACCAGCCTGCAGAAGAAGGTGAGCCAGGACTCCATGGATTTGTCGGGGATCCCCCTGACCATGCGGGATGTCCACCGCATGGCCTACTACCTGCAGAACAACGGGGACCACCTCACCTCCGTGGACCTGAGCTTCACCGAGCTCAACGATGACATGGTGCGCCTGCTGCTGCCCTTCCTCTGGGCGCTGCCCAAGCTCACCCACCTCTCCCTCAACGGCAACCGGCTGACACGGGCGACCATGAAGGAGCTGACTGACACCATGAAGGACATGAACAAGTTCCCTTGCCTGGCCTGGGTTGACCTCGGCAACAACGTGGACGTCTCCTCCATGCCGCAGCCGCTGCTCGTGGGCCTGCGCAAGCGGCTCAGCCAGCAGACCACGCTGCCTACCATCTATGAGGCGCTTGACTGCGACTCTGAGATCGCCGGCGGGCACGAGGGCAGCCAGCCAGAGGATGAAGCAGCCGGAAGCACCCCGCCACGTGCTTTTTCTCAGCAGGGCTGCGAGAGGTGACTGAACAACAGGCCGGCGCTGGCACACTGAAGCCACCCCAAGGAGAAGTTTCGAGTACAAACATCAAGCAGAAGGCCAGCTTAACCGGCTTCCTTTGGCTCTTCTTCTCTCGCCTTCCCTGACGTCTCCCCCCCAACCTACTGTGAGATAAAAGCCTGTCGTCCCCCCACAACGTGCTCCGCTCCCTCCCCTCGCTGCCAAACCCATCGCCCACGTTCCAGAGAGGAACCAGTGACTTACAGTGAACCTGGTCCCCAGGCAGGGTCTCACTGGAAGACGGGAAAAGACCTGTCGGAGTCAAGAATATCCTCCAGCAGCCATTGGGTTGAGGGAAAGGGATGGGGGGGAACCTAAAACAGAAACAGGCTTGTAGTTTACTTCCTTTCTTCCTTTTCCTATGCACCTTGGAAACCTTGGGACCTGCAGCCTTGAGTGTGGAAGGAGGTACCCCAAGAGTCTATCTGCTGTGGAGCTTAGTTGAAGAGGCCAGAGCTGGAGCCCGGCAGTGTGTCTCCCTCTTGTGTCTGGCTCCTTTTGTTTTGTTTTTTTCCTATTGTGTGTTTTGTATGAAGGTCTGAACAAAGGGACCTGGTCAGAGACCATTGGATCACATAGGCTGGGGCGGACACATGGCTTGGAACTGCAGCATCAGGATATTTGCTGTGTGACCGGGGGGAGAGGGAGGGGAAGAAGGTATGTGGTGGTGGGAGGATGGGGGATGGGAGGAGTTGGGCTGGGAGGGG
>JAOWBB010001616.1:0-43719 GCA_028565995.1 Ricinus marginatus | reverse complement strand
AATTATATTATATATAATAATATTATATTATAATATATAATATATAATTATATTAAGTATTATAATATATAATGTATAATATTGTATTATAATAATACAAACATATGAAATACATAGGTATTAATGGAAAACTCAAAAATAATTCTAATGTAAATTCGAATTAAGAATATTATTCGTTGATTTTTGAAGAGCATGTTTTTACCACATCTGATTTTAACTAAAAAGCCATATCTATCGAAAGATTTCTTTTAAACAAGTAAGTTTAAATGCTGGTGTTAGGAATGATTCGTCAAGAAGAATCTCAATTTATTTCATCATTTTTTTGCATGGATGCTGAAATATTCATCATCAATCATAAAAATCGCGATAGTTTTTTACTTAATTCAAACTTACACGTGCCATTTCATTGTATTCTGAATTCTGAACGGTATATGCCCACATTAAATGCAATATACTGTATACAATGGTATAAAATTAAATCTAATAGCTGTAATAATATAATAGGACAGGAACTGAAATTGATGTCGACCACTCAGCGAACAATGTGAAAGAAACAATGAACAGTCACATTTATCTTTCTGATCTCAATCCAATTCTTCTCGAAATTTCTTGCTCTCAGCATCCCTTTCCCATTAAGGAGAGTTCCTTCGAAAGTTGCAAGAGCAGGGTGCCGTTAATAAAGCGAATTATGTCGCCTGCCTTTTCTCCTGCGCCTTTCACCAATCCTTCTTACTTGATACATCAGAAAGATTAAGTATCAGATTTTCATGGATTATTCGAGGTAAAAGATCGCATCGATATAATGCGAGATGATGTTGATTCAGCGCAGGATCTAAAATATTCCTGACCACACGAAAAAAAAAGGACGAAGCTTTCGCTGGAAAAGATTTCTTAGGCTGAAACCTCCTAAACAACCACGTCAGTTTTCGCCTCGCTTCCACCTATCTTGCAAGGAAAAATACAATACCCATATTTTAACTTTTTCGCTTCCTTCACGTCATTTTTATTTCATCTTCACAAAGAAAAGTGACTTTTTTTCTTTTTTTTTTTTAACTTAATTCTGCATTATTATGCGACGGTAAAGGAAGCTCAAGATGTGGAATTATGCAAATGAATAAAAAAAAAGACGCTTAAAGCAGTGACACTAAATTAATGAGAGCAGATGGAAGTACATGCATAGCGTAAAATAATGAGAAACTGTTTTGCTGCGGTCATTCACCCTGAAAGCTCATTTTGTGACATTGTCATAGATAAATCTCTCACAATCGCCGAAAAAGGTACCAATCACATTTGGTGAAAACATTACATGTGATTGCACGTAATTAGGTTTGAAATAAATCAAAAAGGAAGGGAAATATCGAGGAAATTAAAGTTCACCAAATATTCACTCTCCGAATAAAGTGAGGCGCAGCTGAGATTTCGGTGTGAAGGAGATGTGGATTGGAATTGAAAATTGGACATTTTTGTGATTTGATGATCTCAGAGTCCCAAAAATGTGAACAAAAGATTTTGGCGAAGTTGCTGTTGTTGGACTCGAGAAAAATGAAAACGAAAAACAGCTGCGAAGTCCCCTTTCTTTTGCTGCCAATACAACAATGGGGGAAAAAAATGAAAATTTTTTTCCATCAGCAACTCATAGTCTTTGTGTGATGAAGCAATTAAAGGCGCCCAAATAATGTTGGTTGCCTAATGATAAAAAATTTATTTTACTGCTCTTTCGAATAAAAAATGTCAACATTTCTAATAATTTAAATTTAAATCGTTGATTAAATATTTAAAAGGAATAAATTTGCATATAAGAATTTTGCTAATGAGGAAAAAAATTCGAATGAATGGAAAATAGAATACAAAATGAGGTAAGCAAAAGCAGTAACATCTAAGAAAGGTTTATCATTTTTTTTTGAATATTCTATTTTAATTGAAAACTTTAAAAAAAATTGTTTTGATGCTTGGTTAGGAAAATTCAATATTGAAACTTATGAAATATCAAAAAATATATATATAGTAAAAGATTAAAGACTTTCCTTCAATGAATGTAGTCAAAAAGTTATCATATTTGACAAAAAGTTATACTATTGTAAACTTTATGCAAAAATTTTAAATAAGACAATTAATTGGGATTCAAAATCCCAATGAAGATTTAATATATGCCTTCATAACAATTTCAAGTTTAATATTATTTGAACTTATTCGATTTTGAAATTTAACTCGTTTTAAACAATCGTTAGGAGAGTCTATTACATTACTTCTTCATTTATATAGTGCACGGTACGTAACACAAATTAAAACTTGTGTAACAGGATTATGGTTGTAAATCGAAAGGAATTACTGATTCTCATTTCTTTTTCGATCCCCTTAAATTGAAGCAATAGAATTTTGGATTGGAAAAAAGATAAAAAAAAATAAAAAAAAGTAAATAAATCAGTTTTTATTCTCCATGAACGAAAAAACATGCATAAGAACCAAGAATATAATATGAAGGCGATAAGATAGATTGAAACGAAGAGGAATGACTGCCGGTTATTCTGGAATAAATACGTAGGAATACCCGGCGGAGCATTTCAATATATTACTAACAATACCGTGCACAAGTCGATGAATCAGGGGGTAAATCAGAAAACAACATGACAAAAATGATTTTTTTCACAATGCGTGAACGAATCCGAGATTTTTTCTTGTTGGAACAATAAAAACCAAATGAAATTTTTTTCAAATTATTCCAGGATTTGAGCATGAAATTTTCAATGAATTGAACCTGAATTCAACAGGATATAAGTCAATAATTTAATTAGTAAAATAGTTCATACGAATGAATATTTTTTGGATGAAAATGTTATATGTATACATGCGTCTGAATAAATCTACGATGTTAATATTTGACAAAATGGCAATGTTCCGCAAAATATAAAAAATTTATTGTGACATAAAAAAATCATGGCACAAATTTAATAATAAACATGAATATAATAAAATACATGAAAGGTAATAATAATAATATTCGGACAAATTTAACGATTTAAAATTCGGATGATCTATTACATGTCATACCTATTGTTTTAGAGCAAAGCGAGAAGTTTTATTAAAATTAGCTTCAAAAAAATGTAAAGTATAATTAATTATATTGCTAAATAAAATAGCAGATACCTATAAATTTTTCTTAAATGATTTATTCAAAATTAGATTTCATTTCTGCTTTTACACCTAAGGACATTATAGAAAAGAAATAAGACAAAAACCGCATTATTCCTCGGTTCAGATTCTCGCGGAAAAGTTTCAGATTTACTTCATTTATTTTCAACATCTTCAAATTCAATATTTCTTTATCCAACAGAAATATCTAAAAATCAATATCAATTCGGCGTATTCCGAAATTTCTCCAAAGATTCTTCGGATAGAATCATCAATCGTCCCGTACTATATTGAATTATTAATCCCGATAGGCTTTGAAATGCCATCTCGATATATTGAGTTATATCAATTCAATTAATCGGGAGAATGATTTTTGTGAGTATCTTCGAAAGCAAAAGGATTCAGTGTATCGAGAAAATTAATATAGGGAAATTTAAATCGTTATCGATCGCGCTGTAGGAAGGATAAAATATACGTAAAAAACTGGTTTATCAGCAGCGATAACAACTATGGAACTACGGAAGCTATATAATGTTTACTTTGTAATTCAATTCTCATACGGTATGTATGACTAAAATTTTTCATATTTTCATCAACAAAACAAATTAAAATAATTGAAATGTTAGAAATTTTATTGTGAGGCTTTACAAAGACTAAAATGAAAACATTTCTATATTTCACCATCTGGAAGATATAGGAAAAATATATGATGATACTAGTTCAACGCTTTCTAATGAATGTGATGAGCGAATGAACATCGTACATTACGAACAAATTAACATCATACCCATTTTAAAATGTGCCTGATTGAAACTTTTTTTCAATTTTCCGATGTTTGATAATCCATTTCTACCTATTGCGACTCCAATAACCGTCTTCAATATATTCTTTAATAATTCCATCAGGGATTCATTTGAATCTCCCCATCACGTCTGTTGACATCACAAGACTGTCTCATCCCTTAAACATCTCTATTAAATAGCTTCGACCAATATTTTAAACCGCAAAAATCTCTCCCAAAATCCCTACCACAATTTCGAATTCGTAAGAAATTAGATAGATTTAAAATCTATTTGGAAAACTTTAGAATACAGATATTCGTCTCTATTCCTTCTCTTTTGATGCTAATAATGGATTAATGAACTAAAGCAAATTTTAATCTCTTATGCCTCTCACTTTGCACACAATGACAAATGGTAATGATCGACAGTAGTTTAATTATAGAAGTGTGAAACTCTTTAAAATATAATGAAAACTTTATGAACAGTCTTTTCAATGTCTTTTATAAAAGGACAGAATCTTAATAGAGCTTTCGAATAAGGCTAAAACCAGAGATTATTTTTCAAAAACAATAAAATTAAATTAATCATTTCATTCCGTTTAGTGCTTTTATTAACGAATGTTAAATGCTTTAATGTATTCAGCCTTCAATTATTAACAATTATTCAATTTTAATTGATTCACCCTTCTAATAATGACGAAGATGATAATTGGAATTATTTCGCTTTATTTTTTAACAAGTACCAGGTTTTTCGTGAATATAAGAATAATTTTTTTTTTTTAAATTTAAATGCAATTTGAAAACAAGAAACATTTTTCTAGATAGAAAATTACGGCAAACATTAATCTACTACAAAAGTTGCCTCCCCAGTAGTCAACTACAGCATTTTTCACATCCATTAAAAATTTTATTGTATATTTACGAAACCAACTATCTGAATTTTATTTCTTTTGGTTGTCATCTCTCTTTCCATTATGTGGGAAGAGCTTATGCTAAAAGCTTAAGTCTTTAACAGATTTCATTTTATTACTTAAACTGTATTTAACTTTCTGTTTATGATCATGTTAAAAATTGCTTTCTCATCAAAAATTCTGAGGAAGATCGTGCTCGCAGAATTTCTTCATCCGATGAGATGGACAAACATTGTTTTATATATTAGCTCCACCTTAACCTCCTACTGTGTTTTACTATTTGAATGTATCTTTACATGTGCACGTTTTTAATCTCCTCGATCTTCCTAAGTTTTCCTCCCCATTGTATTTTATTTTTAAAAAACATTGCCTAGGGGCGTAAAAGTTAGAGAATTTTAATTCAAATTTTTCAAAAAAAAAAAAAAAATTGGGAAAAAAAGTCTTCCGACAAACTTTTCTTCAATATGAATTTCTATTTTCCAGTTTTAAAAGGAAAATTCCGGAAAATTTTATTTTAAATTTTTTTCAAATAAAAATAAAAGTTTTCCTTAAAGATATGTAGAATCACAAATTATTTTAATTCTCAAGTTGTAACCAAATAAGTTTTTTTTTATTTTACATTTTCCTTCATTATGGAAGAATCCCAATCAGATTTAAATGACTTTCTCATTTAAGATACTTTTCAAAAGACCTGAATTAACTGATAAATATAAATTTTATCATTTTCCGAGAAGGATTTTTTTTTTTTTTATACTAAATTGCTCCTTTATCTCTACAAATGGAATTTTGTTATCAATAAAAATTTTATTAGTCTTTTTTATTTTTGTAAAATTAAAATGACGAAGGAAAAATTTTTAGCTAATAAGTCTTCTTTATTATCCAGAAATTCTTATACAAATGACGATTGTTAAACGATTCTAATTAAAATAAAGGAAATTGATTTTCTTCAAAAGATGACATTTTAAAGAGATATTAGATTCAAACCTTTCGTCGGCTGAAATTTGTCATTTTAAGATATTCATAAAATAAACAAATTTATATCCCAATAAATCAAGGTAAAACTTTTGTGTGGAAAAATTTTTCGATGAAGAATATTATTTATTTAATTACAAATTTTTTATTAGCAATTTTAAATGAAATTTCAAAAAGTTATTATTTAAAAGTAAAAGAATCATATTTCTCCATAATGATTTAAATTTATTTTAAACAATTGCTAATGTTTAATAATTTTGCCTAAAAATAATAAAAATTATACAAAATTTAATTGTTAGAAAATCATTTAAATAAAGCATGAAATGCATTCAAAATGCAAAAGAAAAAATTATTATTATTATTATTATATTATTTACGCTGTGAAATACTAATAATGAGATCAAATTTCACAATGTTAAAACCGGTTGAAGAGTACTTCTGAAGAGAAAATTCTATAGGATTATTTTTGCACTCTCAAATTAGCAAAATCTAAGCTTTAAACGGGAAAATAAACTGGGATCACAACAGCACTTGACCATCATTAAATAGGAAAAGTTGAATGAAGTGAAATAGGAGAAAAAGTTAAAGCAAGTCCTCTCATTCTCTACGGTTTTACATACAACTTTCTGCAGCTATTGAAAAAAGGAAATCTAAAATCAATCATTTTTCCTTTTCATCTTCTCTGGTAGTTTTTATAATATCGATAATTAGCCAAATTAATCTTTGAAATAATGCTTTGAAAGGCGCTCTCATTCGCCAGACAGCCTGAAGAAAGTTTTGCCGATATGTACTGTTTACGATTGTGCGGAAAAGAAAATGCTCAAGATAATAAATATATCGGAAAACTCTCATTTCATTTAAAATCATATTTATTCCCAATCAGATTTTGTGGAGATAAAATATTTGTTCAGTCAAGAGTTAAATATATATACGAATCAAAGGATTACGAGTCAAAAAAATTAAAAAAGAACAGGCGAATTAATGAAAATAATTTCGAGCCTCATCCAAATAAGCATAATTTCGTTTGAAAATGTCAAATAATAACTGCGAGCCTGCACAGGTCGGGCACGGATCAATAGTATTGTCAAAAAAGAAACCTATTAAAAAATTGCAGGAAAAATTCTACAGTACAAATTGATAAAAATGATTGGAAAAACAGAAGTGGAAAGATCGTACTTCACCCATGGAGTAATTTCATAAAATCTCCCCCGAAAACCAAGCAGATGAACAAAACCATTATCCGTTCGAATTCTCAACATTCAAGTGAAAATGAAGCAACTTTCATAATTGGTTTTGTTATGGCACTATAAACTGGAAAACTTTTAAGAGAGCCTCGTCTTAAAAAATTCGAATTCATAGAAAATGATTTTTTATAAAAATTCGGAATAATAATAATAATAATAATAATAATAATAATAATAATAATAATTTTTTCCCCCGCTGCAAATGGAGACAATTTTCGAAAAACAACTATCTTTATATATCTCGTTTAAATTAATAGTATATAATGACATATATACATATATATATACAAT
This sequence comes from Ricinus marginatus, assembly GCA_028565995.1. Taxonomy (NCBI): domain Eukaryota; kingdom Metazoa; phylum Arthropoda; class Insecta; order Psocodea; family Ricinidae; genus Ricinus; species Ricinus marginatus. The sequence goes on along the minus strand of JAOWBB010001616.1, from coordinate 36,391 downwards.
CACCAATATATATGCCCTTATATATATATCAATATAAATTTTAAAAAAATATTGTGAAAAGTAAATTTTTAAAATTTATCATTATTCTAAAACTAACCTGAAGATTTGGAGGGCAATGATCTAAAAGCTCCAGCATGTGTCTGATATTCTGCGAATCCTGGATAACGAAATTCAGCTCCATGTCAAATTCTCCACCAACCAACTGAAAATAAATTCAAATTTTCATTTTCATCGAAAAACGGTATTGCAGAAAGAATAAATTTCAAATATTTATTGCGGCAATCGCTCTCCTTTGTGCTGAAAGGCAATAAATGAAGACATAAACTTGAGGAATCCGCTGAAACGGTCTTTATTTTCGATTAATCCTCGTATGAGTTTATGTTTTACTTTAAGCTCAGGTATTTTGAGGATTTTCGCACTGTAATTAGTTCTGAGGTGGTCGGCTACAAATGGAAAAGGTTTGCTGTTGATGGAGTTGAACACAAATGTCAGAAATCACTTTTATAACCAAGGAGAAAGGGATATCGCTGCATTTTGTTTTTTACAATTCCTACGGGAGCCAGTTCGAAAGCGATAATGTCAAACTTTACGGTGTTTTAAATTGAAAGTTGTATTAGTAACCCGATACGCGATTCGATTTTGTTACATCTGTTTGGCCTCTATTTGTTATTTTTTTAAATTTTAAATGCATTGAAAGTTTAATTTGTATATTGAAAGCATATAAAAAATGATATAATGATCTAATCTAATAAAAAATGAATGAGTTTGTTGTGGAATAAAATCGTTCTTTGATAGATCAGAAAAATCTGATTGAAAATTGTTTTTGAGACATAAATTTGCGATTAATTTGATTTAATGACAAAAAAAACTGTATCGATCCGAAAAAATCATAAAATATAATAATCCATTAGATATTTATATAGTATCATGCAAAATATTATTAATTTTACATTTTTATAAAATTTATTTATTATTATTCTTCTGATTAGTTTTTATAGATTTTAACAATGATTTCTTCCGATAAAATAAATCTTTCTTATTAACTGGTGTTATAACTCGATTTTATCGATCATAATTTATATTATGATTTATCAGTATAAAATATAAAATCATTCAAGATTACATAAAAATTCAATGAAATTTTCATTCCATACCAACGCTATCGATTTAAGGCTATTATTCCGAATAAGCAAAACATTTCCCATTAGCACCCAATATCATGCTCTACCGATTTTTCCACAAATAATTTCACAAAAATTTTTTTCGTTATTTCCAGCAGCGAAATTATTACAGAATATTATTGTCAAAGGTAAAATAAAAAATTTAAGTAGATATAATAAAGTTTTTGTTTGCAATTAAAAGCGAAATTTTTTAGAACTGACTTGGAACATAAATTGACACGATCGGAAAAACTGCGAATATTTTGAGTATATCTCACACTGTCTAAATTTTATTTCAGTTTTTAATAACTGTAATATTTAATTTGATTGTTCAGTCTTCATGATGACATAAACAAAAACTTTAATCACCATCAATGTGGGAAATAAAATTTTTAGTAGGGATTATATAACTGACATCGTTATTTCATAACTGATGTCCCAACCCTATGCTTGTCGGTCTTCAAACATTGCAATAAATTATCTCATTTATGATTTTCCATGCTAAAAATGTTTTGTTCTTCTGAACTAAGTGCTAGCGAATATACCAAAACATTCTTCATTGTTAAGAGAAAGAACAACTTATAATGAAGAGCGGAAAGAAATAATATTTCCAATTAATGGAACGATAAGGAAAATTCAAGAGTGTTTTAAATAGTTTTGAATTTTGAACATATCAAAATTCAAATTATTCAAAATTCAAAAGTATTTAAAACACTCTTGAATTTTGATATGTTATTCTTGTAATGTCAGATATTTTTATTAGGCTAAAAAACTGTAAAATTAGAGTAAAGACTAAATTTTCCACTAAATTTTAAAACTGAATATTCACAATGTCATATACCAGAATGATTTTTTCCTTCTTTTTTTGAGAAAACAATAATATGAGAAATAATACCAATACCTGGCAAAATTATACCTGTAACCCTCTGTATGACCAAATAATTAAAATAAATGTTATTATAAAATAAAATCTCCTCTTACAGGAAAAAAGCAGCCGGATTCTGATTGCAGTTAAGCTATTAATAAGTAAACAATGTACAAATGTTTTTATTGAGCCAATGTTAAAGCTCAAGCTTTTATAAGAATAAATAAAAATTGGAAAAACATAAGAAATTTCTTTTCAATATATAATTTTAATTTAAAATCAGAATAATTAACTCAAAAATCATTTAGCTACTTGTAATTTTGAAAGCCGATGGCATGATTTATCCATGCTGGCGTTTGACTTGCATCCAGATTAATTTAAGCAGTTTTATAACAGTTTTCAAAGATGGTTTACCTAAACATATTTGTTTAAACTGATAAAATTCCGAAAACCATTAAGAAATGATTTTATCCTCGAAGAAGAAACTTTTACCCAAAGAAAATATCTCGCCCTCTCTCTCTCTCTTTCTCTCTCTCAGTTGCGGTATTCCAACAATAGACCATTAAAGAGAGAAAAGAATCCAAGATAACGTGGAGGAACCATAAATTAAAAGAAGGTTTCAAGAACAGACTATACACGAATTTATTACAGAGTTGGCCCTTTGGATGCTGTGGAAAAAAGAGCCCTATTTTAAATCGCTTATTTATACATTATCTTTTCCGAAGCCGTAAAACAAAAAAGAAACATTTTTGTTTTCCATTCTCCACGAAAACTCTTCATGCAATAAATTTTTCAATTTAAAAAAAAATTAATTCGGAAAATAAACTAAACAATGATTCATATAATTAAAAAAAAATTATCTATATTTTCGAACGATACATCTATTGAATCAACTGAATTGTTAAATGAGACTGAAGTTAAGGCTGAAAATTGAGTTGAAATTTATAATTCAAGCTCTTTAAAAATTCTAAAAAGCATTACGCTCATTTTCCTATTGGAAATTGTAATTATAAAAAAAAATGGAAATGAAAAAGTTTTTGAAAAAATAACATATATAAAAAATCTGAATCTCCAGGAAAAGTCTTAATGGGAATCAAAAATTCATAAAACGAAGTTCGGAAATGAAGCAAGCTATTTTTCTTAGCTTCGTGATCTCCCGGATGAAAAGCAAAGCCCGCAGCAAAAGGTATATATGGAAAGAAAAAAAATCTTGAAACAGAGAATAATAGAGAAAATTAAATTTTTATTTTGTTCTTTGCTTCATGGAACTTCGGAAATATAAACAAAAAGTAAATAAATAAATAAATAAATAAATAATAAATTTCAAACAATTTTCCCTTTTATCGTTTAATCAAAACTTCATTCGTTTCGATCTCAACAAACACTTGTGACCTAAAACAAACCAGAGAATTTATTTCTTTTAAATATTTAATATAGGAAGTTTTTAATAAACTTTTATTAAAAGTACCAACAGAAGAAAAGATTATTCCAAGGAATATAGAAATGATGCGGTTACTTAAAGTAACAGTATCGGAAAATTTAGGTGATACATTTACTTTTTGAAGATTTTTCATTTTTATTTTACAGAACAATAGCTGCGAAACCGAGTAGGGATTAAATACCATCAATTTCAGCTCTAAATATTGTGGTGATCAACGACTGGGAATTATTTTTAACATGCCCTTTGAGCGGGATAACGAATGAAAGCTCAATCGGGAACGGAAATGGGTTCATACTGCCGACTGCTTATAAAATGGTATTAACAGTGCTTTTCAGAATTTTTCGTATAGGTTCATGCAGTAATGGATCTCATTCCCAAGAGCCAAATTCAATGGGGAATTTCCCCGTTCCTGTTAGTACAGCGTCGATGAACTAAAAGCTACCTTTTTACCATTTCCAGTCGACTCGTTATGATAATGTAATGGTCGATTGTCCCAAAAGAAACTTCTCCTAAAATCCTTTAAATTACGCTTTAACCTGATTCCTTTCAATCCCGCTATCGAAATCCTATTTTACGCCGAATTTCAAACAGATTCTATTGGTAAGTCTAAAAGACGCTTTTTTTTTTCTCCTGAAGGTTTTATACATGCATTTTCACCCTCGGTTTTCAAGACACCAAGAACGTTTGAGAATCTGAAGCTTTACAATTACGATTCATTTTCTTTTTATTCAAATTGGGGAATTATTCAGAAATTGAGAAATCTCCGTAACTGACAGTCGAATTTAGTCTACACTTAAGACGTTTCTGCCCTTTAATGAAAAACATTTAAATTTGAAAGCAAAACTCAATTTAAACTTTACGAATTTTCTACAGTTAACATAAACAACAAACGATTTGCATTAACGGAAAGTCTCCAAACATTCGAGATATATGAAATACTGATAACTGCATAAATTTAAAAATAGATAAATCATCTCCTGGATCAAAAAAAAAAACTAAATATCAGTCACATTGTGAAAAATTCTATTTCATTATAATTATGACAATATGGCAATATTGATTGCCATATTCTAAGAAAATAAAGAATTCTAATATTCTGCATTTTCGCTTGTCAGTAATATTTTCATGTCCACAAAATTGATAGTTTTATATCCTTAAGGAATTTCAAAAATTGTTTATATTGTTTGGAAAGAAGTATTTGTGAATATGCACAACTTAAGCCATTAAAATAAAGGGTTGATAGAGGGATAATGGAAATAAAAAAATTACAATTCGTCACAATTAATTCTGACAGATTTAAAATGTCATGCGTTCTATTCAAATTTTACACGCATAAAGTCGATACTCAATTTTTTTTAAACTAATCCTAAAGAATGTATAAATCAGTGTCCATACTCGCAACTTCCAGTGCTTTAATTTTAGAAAATTGAGAATGGATTAAAGTCTGAAATTATTTATAATAATATTATATGTCTTATGTATAGGAATTGTCATTCGATATCAGATCTCAGTAGTTTCCCAAGAAATTTAACTTCCTTTATTTGCAAGCGATATTTTGCAAGGATAACTTTATTTTCATTACACGAATGAATAAAAAGATTAATTTAATATTAAGTAAATTCGCTTTGAATTGAGATTTTAAAAAACATAAATTATTTTAAATATCAAAATAATGTTAATGATTTTTAAAACTGAGCGTGGAATAATGCGTAACCTATATTAAATTTTATTTCTGAACTTAAACAGGGCGGCTTCATATAGAGAATATAGTCTTTAACAGGGTACAAAAAACTATTTTTAAGAATGTTTTTGATAACAAAATAAAATTTTATAACAGCACCAAACCACATCATTACTTTGAAGGCAAAAAAAGAATCAAAATTTCTTCGTTCTTCCACGATTTATCTCTTTTCACAGTGTCGGATTCGATGTATTAAAGAACAGTTAGTCTGAAGCCAATCGATCTATGTTGCATTGGCCTCAACTTAATGAAGCGAAATCTATTTCATTTTTGTTATTAATATTACCCTATAAGAATAATTATGCATTCTGACGCCCAGTACATCGAATAATTAATAAGTAAAATAGGAACTTTTATAGTTTCATATTTTCCATTGTATTTGATCCAATTATATTCACAGAATAGATTTCATTCCTAAATCGCATTACTTCCAGAATCTTTTTGAAATTACTTATATTGTATATTTGTTAAATTATTTAACAACTTGATAGAAAATCTTCACCTTTCACAAGGGAAAAAACATCAGGAAAACACACTAACATTAAAAAAGATCATTTGATTTTTTTGTAATATTTTGGCGCCAAATATGAAAAATTAAAGGACTAAATAATCATTAGAAGATATTAGAGTAAAATGATTCTCTCTGAAACTGAAATTTTATCTAACCTTTCTCTCAAACACTAAAAATTCACATTTTGAAGCTGCTAGTTATTCTGTTCGGATGAGAAAAGGTATTGGTTCTAAAAATGTTTCTTGAAACCATTAATCTTCAAAAATAATTAATATTAACCAGAGTTACCGAAATAAAACAAAAAAAAGCAATTCTAAAAAAACATCGGAATATAACTTAATTATTTGAATTTTTATTTATCCTTTTAAGTCTATTCATTTTAAATTTGATCAAAAATAGCTTGAGCCAAAATAAGAGTAAAGAATAATTAAATTATGCTCTGAGAAAAAAATTAAATAATATTAATTTATCACTGAACGTTAAGAGAGATCAAATAATAAAGGAAAAAAAAATAACGAAGTTCGTTTTAGTCTTAACAGCAAATACAATCACCATAAAAACCCTACGTATAGATTATTTAATAAAAGCAAACATTTTCATCTGAAATTTGTTACAATAAAGTTGATTATTAATCCTCGCAAATGGTTATGAATAAGAAAGTTCATTCATTATTTGGATATAAAAGCGCACAAAGTCCAAAGTTTTATAAGCTATCATCATAATGAAGTGGAGAAACAGGATGAACCCTATAAATTATCCTTAGTTCAACATTCACGGCATCCCTTTGACAATAAGGCTTATCCCTTTTCCTTTCTTTTTCTCATCAGGATTACACAGCCTTTATCGGCTACTGACCATGCATTTTAATTACACTAAAATTCGTAGCTGGAACAAGAATCCAGAGCAAAAATTTGAAAAATAAAATTTAAAGGAGTTAACGTTAAATTTTCACCGACGAAAATCACAAAATGTATTCTTATTTCAAAGCTAATTAAAACAAATATATATGTTTTATCTTAAAATAAAATTGCCCGCATCAATTTGTAAAAAACTTCTGAATTTTATCTGCTACGCAAACTTATACAATTTATGACGATGTTTACGACTAGTTCTCATAACTGTTTCTTATGTAAGCATCTCTATAATTTATAAAAATTTTTGGCTAAACACTTTGTAAAACATGAATTTACTTTAACCCAGAAGTATGCATAATTTACAACGACAATTAATTTTAAACATTAGTTTAATCACACTTTGCTATTACCAGAGACATCTTTTTGTTTTTTTTCATTTACGATTAACATGAATTTTTTTCACGATTTCAGCTTGAAGCTTGTAAGTAATTCATTGAATGTTTTTTTGGTTTTAAGTATGTTAAGTTTCGTTATTTCAAATCTATTATTGCGATAGGGTATATGTGCTGCAACAATTCACACGTTATCTCATTATAGGCGTTTATTAACATCACGACGAGGGAAAACTGATAAAAATGAACGTTTATTATTGATCAAAAACAAAAAAAATTGTAGTTGTCGAATAAAAGCTGGTGGTACGGCGGCAAATTTTAGTATTAATGACATTATTTCTCTTTCTATGATCTTTTCAATAATTTCCTGTTTATTTTCTACTGCTTAAAATTTATAGATATTACCGCAGCAGAAAATTATTTTACAAATGCTGCCATTAGTTTCAATATTTCTCTTAACTTGACTTGTTACATTAGTTTCTCTAAGGCAAGTCAACATCAAATCAATTTTTTGCAGGAAACTCCTGTATCGGTTTATTTTCTCATCTTAGCAATTTTAAATTGCTTTTTATGTTCCTCGGGCACGAGAAGGGAAATTTACCTTTGATTGAAATAGATCCATAATAAATATATTAAGTAGTTCAATCGGAAATATATTCCCTTTGGAGAGAGTGTGGGAAACATCTGTTTTTCTGCGTACTTCGAAAACTAAGAATACTTAGCTGCAGATATGGAAGATTCGATCTAAGGAAAACTCATTGGGTGAACGATTTAAAGAGAAAAAACTAAAAATAAATATTTTAACCACAAAATTAAAAAGAGAAAATATGTCCGAAATTTAAACATTTATTTTCCTAATTCCAACATTTTCATTATCAATTTAATATAATTCTGGCTTTTCGATTAATATATAGTTTTTAATTTATGCTCTAATATATAGATTTATATTATAAATTATTATTAACATATCTAGTATATAATAATGTATATAACAGATTTATTAATAAGAACTGTACATTATTAATATGTAGTTTTTATACCTCGCACGGTTTTCACTTTGTGAAAAAAAATTCAAGATATTTGGTACCTTAATTTAATTTGCTTTTTAAAACAAAATCTTAAATTCCAATTTACATGTCTATATATGTATGAGATATTGAACAAGAAAATGATAAATCTAAGCCCAAATCGAAAATGTATAAAACTAATAGTTAAAGTAGATCGTTATTCTTTATTGCTTGCATAAGAGGCCTTAATAAATTAAGATGACGACAACAAAAAAAAATATTTGACTGATTTTTGATAGAAATTTTGGCAAAAAATGTTTTTTATATCCATAAGCTCTTGTATGCGGAATGAATTCATTATTAATGAGTCACGAATCAATTTCGTTATTTTATCGTAGTTCATGAATTAAATTAAATTGATCACGATTTAAGAATTTTCAACAATAAGAAAAATTTAATCTAATTGGAAGGTTTCACACAAAGTTAGATTTCAGTTTTGAAATGAGAGGAATTTAATTTTCAAAGCTTAAAATTAATCAGCCGCTGCAGGACAAATTTAGTGAAATAAATTTGATCCTGCTTTTCTGACTAATTAGAGTCAAATTATTACAAATTAAATAATTATGAATCTTTTAAGCCATTACAAAATCTCTGCCTATGTATAGCATTTTACAAGCTATTTAACATTAAAATTAATGTATTTCTCACATAAATAATAATGAATATTCTTAAAATTATTATAATTCCATTTCTTTCTAAATAAAGTAATATGAATGAAAAACTTGGATTATGGTTAAACAATCATATTAATGGATTATAAATCTCAATTAAAAAAGGCGGATAAAAATTGGTGGATAATATAAAAAAGGATAATAATATTAATTATTTTAATATCTGATCTCCATGAGAGAGAAACTGACCTTTTCAAATAAAAAGGAGGAATTAAAAAATAAAATCAAAATTTTTATTCTTTAACTGTCGTTTATAACTTTCCTTTGCATGAAATAAAAGAAATCGGGATGAGTAATTCTATTGAGTCAAAATTATTCCCTGTCAGCAAAAATTTCATTTACTTACATGATAATGCAGAAAAATAATTTTTGAATGAATGATCAACAAATAAAAAAAGGTACTCATCCCGGTTCTCTACATGAATGTAAAAATGTTTAGCTCTAATCGACATGGGGATGAGTGTATTTTGCATATAATCGACCATATTAACAAGATAAAATGTAAGACTGAAAAGACGAATGGATTCACGACTAGGCTTGTCAAATTACGTTTCGGTGATCTCGTTCTCTGCTTTTAGAAAAGTTAAATAACATTATATCCAGTTTATTCTGGAATAGAGCCCATCTTTTTAATTTTTTGAAGTTCAGCAGCTTCTTCGATTCGTTTTATACGGCAACATTTTCAGGGATTTAAATATAAAGATTTAAGTTTCTGATACTAAGTCCGTGTCGCGAGGAAGAGAAAGATTTAGAACATATTTTTGCATCAATGTGTTAAGGTTTCTTGATATATTAAACATAAGCACTACTAAAATTTTTGATACACTTATCTTTGGCATGATCATCAAATGAAAAAACTGGATTTTTTTTTTTTTAATGAAATTGTTTTTATCCAACTAGTTTACAAGCAAATACAATGGAGCTATCGTTCAGTTTTTCCACTGGAAGCAAACAATCTATAATCAACTTTTCCAATATTATATTTTTTGATCAAATCAAAAATATAACATGAATTGTACTTTTTGATTCATTATGGAAATTCAAGTTGGTAAATTAAGCCTGCTCGTTATTTACTGTAAAATGCTAACAATTCTGGGACGGTTTCATACCGACAAACGAATGTTTCATGTTGATATTTTACAATTTTACCTTTAAGTACAGAATCAATAAAATAAATCAATAAAATCAATAAAATCTTATTACGAGTAATAATCAGAAAAATATATTTATGAACTATTTTGAATCATTGTTAAATCTAACTCTGAGAAGCCACTGATGTAATCTGAGTTTAACATTTACACACATTGTTTACTGGCATAAGACATACAGATTACATGACATGGAAAAATGAAAAAACATAACAAAATTATTTATGAGCTTTGAAATATTGAAAACTGTTGGCTTAAATAACAAAATATCAAAATTCTAATAATTAACATATTACTAGAAGACAATAATTTAAAATACTCATAATATAAATATAAATTAAAACTGAATTCTAAAAAATAAAATGTGCGAAATGTCTATAATTCGATGTAACATTTTGATCGAAGAATTGTTAAAACATAGGAAAAGGAGAAAACATAAAAGAACATTCTCAGCAGCATAATTTGCAACGAGAAGATAGTCACAGAGTCGGAAACTTAGGAAAAGTTAACATTTCATCGAATTCGCATGAATGCAATTCAAATTCGCTCCAAAAACTGGAAAAAGGTATCACCAATGTAAAACATAATTTTTTCCATATCAAGAACAAAAACAGGAAATCAAAAAATTATCACTTTATTCAACTTGACCGCCAAACAGGAAAATTTTAAATTTTTCTTTCTTGTCATGATATTTAATCCCTAAAATTCCATTCGACGCCTTCTTCACAGCAGAATCTCGTTATGAAAATAATTTATCGGATTTTCCAATGTTTTCTCCTTATTGTTCGTCATACTAGATAAAATTTCTTTAGCTATGGGAAAACAGAAAAAGTTTTAATAGCAGAACAATTTTTGGAGAATTCCAAAGGTCAGCCGTTAAATTTAACAATTGGCGAGATTAATAAATCTATTAAAAAGTTTAAGTGAGATATTACAGTTTTTTTCGTTACATAATGAGGCTTTAAAGAAAACATTTAGATGTCGATCTTTTGCGAAGGAAAAAAGATACAAACACAAAATGAATAATATTTTTTTTTTAAATTAAATTAAATTATATATATATAAAATAATTTTCTTCATTTAAAAATCAGAAATCTTTACCATTAATGACAATTAAAAATTAACTAACTGCAAAAAAAATTCGTGTTTATAAATTGGCAACAATAATCTAATTTATATATTATTATTATTTTTATTATTATTAAAATATAAAATTTTATTGAAATAAAATATTGATTTTAAAAGCACTTCTTAAAATACCTTATCCAAATTTTATCACGATACATATGCACTGGTAAATAAGATTCAAAAAATGATTTTAATAAAATTAAGGCTTTTTCTTTTTCTTCTTTAATATTTGATAAGATCCTCAGAGTTTTGCAGTTGAAAAATTCATGTTTTTTCTTTTTTTTCTAGAACCTTCAATTAAAGGATCATGGAGTCTACCCAAGAATTCGAAGGAAAATTGAGTAAAAAAAAAACCACCATGCAATCCAATAATTTGATCTGATGGGATTTGATTATGGGAAGGGATCATTGTTGATATCGGAAAAATTGAAAAGAAAATACGAAAAAAAAACAGTTTCTCCAAAAGCTCTTAAAATAATTTCCTAATCATCAGCGTTTAGTGAGAACAAATTCCATTATTGTTTACATTTGGGAGTGGAAAAATTATATCCAACATCTTTGTAATAATAAAATTCTTTTATTTCATTTTTTACTTTTTATCATTTTCACAGAGAAAAACTTGTAAAATGTTCGAGACTGTTCGATTACCATTTAAAAAAAAAGATAAAAAGAGGATTTTTTTTCCTTTTGATTTTAAAATGCATAAAAATTTTTTGAAGTTTCAAGAAATGAAAATTTAAAAAAAATTTCTTTTTCTTTCTTCTATTAAATTCCAACACCAATTTCGGTTTCTCAGTCTCTCGTGTTTAACAAAAAATTAATAATAATAATATAGGTTTTATTAGTATATGCTACTGAACAACTCGCAGTATAATGAGGGCGGTATTACATTATTAATAACATATCTACTTTTTTAACCACACTGTTTAACAATTTACTTTATCCAACCATAAAAAGGAATTTTAAATAATTTCTTAAGATTGATGTCGGACCATAATGATCGGACCATGCTATTTGTTTGAAATGAAAATTCGTTACCAATGTGGCGTTTTCTCGAATGAAGATCAACAGAGTCCGGTTTGAAGGGTTTTCTGTTAATTCCCGAGATATGTTTGATAAGAAACAAGAAAAGGAGATGAAATGCGATCGTTTCGAATTGTGAAAATTAAAGGTGGTGTCCTGATTATTTTTACAAACGTAACAAATTTTCGCAAACTTCCTTTTTGAAATTTAAAATAATTAACACTCCTGTATTCCGAAAAAAAAAATTTTAATCGAAATTTTTGATTTATTATGGATTGAAATAAAAGAGCTTTAATTCAAATTTGCAGATAAGAGATAGAAATCATTTCAATATATAAATTAAAAAAAAATATAAACTCAACAAAAAGAAAACTTATCGTGCAGGACAAAAAAGAAAGTTCATAATTTTCCAGTTTTTTGCAACATTAACCTAATGGCTTAAGGGTCCTTTAAAGCGAATTTTTATTCCGTTGAATTCTGGAATAATTCGAAGGAAGAAAAAGATTTTACCGCGAGGAAAAATGTATTTTCCCACGCTATATGAAAAATCAACATGAATGCATGAAAATAATTTAAACTCCTGTGAAATTTTCATATTACAACGAAAGTAAAAAACTGGAAAATTCGCAAGAAACAATTTTTTTTTTTTTTTTTTTTTTTTTTTTTTTTTTTTTTTTTAACGGGCCAAAAATAATTATCCTTTTGAAAATTGATATGAACATTTCGTATTTCAGCGGGAATGTATCGCATAAAACATGGGAATATGCCAGAGCTAACGCAAAAACCGCACGTCACTTATAAATAAATTTCCCAGTGCAGTCACTGCGGTTGAAATTTTTATCGTTTAAATATAACCAAATTGAATCAAAGTTTTTATATCCACAGTGACATTTCTAAAGTTAAATATTTTAAAATTTTAAAAAACCATTAAGTTTTGTACCTGTGCTGGAAATGTGCATTAAATTAACAATTTAATGATGTCTCTGTTCAAAATTTTCGATTTCATATCTGAATATTAAATTATCAACTTAATTTAAAATTAAAAGAACTTTTTCAATCCCATGCCAATTGCAAAAGCTAAGTTATGGCATAATGATATTTCAGAATCATCATATATTACATATATCAACTGTCGCTGTGAATTTAAAACACATATCATAAATGAGTGATTTAGAATAAGCCGAACGCATCTTTTCTGTAACAGAGAAACACGATTAAGCCCTTTTTCAAAATACAAGACTCATTCGAATTTAAGCATTCGATAAATCTTATTCGAAAATGATTGTTATATTCTTTATGTTGGTGAATATTTGAATTCATTCCGGATTATGTGTAACTAAATAGTCGATTTGTAGTCTGCTAAATTGTAGGGTTAAAAATATGCTTATTGTCTGATAGATCTTGAAGATAATGGCTTGTGTTTTTTTTTTTTTAAAGTTATGGTTTTTTTGGGTAAGTTTCCATTTGCACAGATCTTATTGAATGAATGCGATGTTATGCTTGTAAGATAATGTGGGAAAATATTAAGACTTTGTAATATATTTGTTTTACTTTTAAATTGTGATGGAAAAAAAGGTTCTTCTTTTATTTTTCCGCTTCTTTCGTTCCTTCAATAGAAAAACTATCAATACATATGTAGATTTCGTGACTTCTCTCATCTTTTAGTGTATATTTGTGCGAATATTCGCCAATAGTTTTAAATCCAATACATTTTTAGTGTTAATACTGTCAAGAACTGATTGGAGATAGTATTTTTAATATGGAACTCGATCCATTATGAAGCTGTGTTTGAGTGCGAATTTCTTGTTATTCATTTTTGCCGATGGTGTTATATTGGTCTCTGCGGTCGATGATTTCCGGTAATTTGAGACTGCTATACAATCGGTCACTGCTTAGGCCTGTTGCTTGCAATTTCTCATAGGTTGCGAGGCTTCTGTGTTTGATGTAATGCGAGTGAGTGCAATATTTTTATATTAGTTGCGCATTCTTCCGTCTCAGACTGTGGCTTATCTTTTATTAGTCACGTGTATGAATAATTTATGCGCAATACCTGTTTATCTAATTCTTGAGACTAATAGCTATCTTCTTGGCTTCATGCAAATTGGTCTAACTTTCGAAAAAGAAGTTTCTTGCGTTTGTTGGTATTTTACCGTAAAACCTTTACAGCGAGAATCTGTATTCTCTCTTTATTATTTATAGTCTTGTGGCTATAAAACAGCATCTCATGAAATATTTTGTTCATTTGCTTATACCAAAACATGCATTGTCCGAATTTATTTGTATATTTGCTTTAGTTGTTGGTTTTTTATGGAAAAGCAAAGCATCTGATGATGGGTTTCAAGACAGCGGATTGGGGCTTATGTCAGTTTCAAGTTCGATTTCACCGAAACTTGTCTCCTATTTGGTAACACATCACTAGTGCTCTTCCCCATCGCTAGCTTCAGACGAGCTGTGACAATCACTCCTAGTAAACGGTTCTTTTTCCAGATACCACATTCAAATCCGATTTACATTTTGTAATGTATTGATCAGGTTCTTCCATTCAAAATTGTAAAAGGAAAAAGAACTTTTCCAAAATGTCTCTTGAAAAGTAAATAAGAAACGCGGACAGACAGAAAATGAATGTAATGGAGAAATGTATTTTTCCATGTTGTCCCACTGCGAATCGGAAAGAGATAGGTGATTTTCCCGCAAGCATTCTCCATTTATTGGTGAATGATGTTTCAAGGAATAGTTTGCAATTTTTTAAATATATAACACGAAAAATTTGCTTCAGAAATTAACATCTCATTAATTGAAATCAAAATCCCTGGCTTAGAAAGAGCTTATCAACATACAAAAATGATTAATAATTACGAATAACCATCATCAAAAAAATTAGACGAAATTTTTGTTTAAATATAGGAAAATATTTCATTTGGGCTGAAGTAGAAATTCCAGTCCGTCTTGTTTAACCATATTTTATGGAAATTGAAAAATAATGAAGTTGTACTCGAATCTGGTTAAAATAGGGTGACCAAGAAAAACATGCAACTTTAAAAATTTCTGAGACTACATTTCGCCTTATCAGTGGCAGGAATTTTGACACGGAATTTTCTCAGTTATAGAACGATTGTACATTATATAAAAACTGTAAGTTTCCGTCATTTTAGATTTATTTAAACTTAATTTAATACGTAGAAATTTTGTAGTGGCAGTTCATAGTTGGAGATGTTGAACGGAAAATATATCAAATATCAAACGCCGTCTATGGAAAATAATTTTATTTAATTTCATACTTTCAATAAGTGTCTGAGAAAATATTAGTATGAAAATCATAAAAAGTTTAATACCTAATCTCATCTTAATATCTAAGTGCAAATCTTGGTTCTTGATATCGCTTATCAAGTAAAAAAAGCATGAAAGAATTATACAAATATTGTTATTTTATATTAATGATTGTAATTTTATGTGAACAATTATTTAAAAATTATATTTAATTGAATTTTAATGTAATATCCAATCTATATAAGAATGAATTTATTTGATAACAGATTTTATTTTACAATTTTATCTGATAACAGATTGGAGTCAGACCATTTTGCAAATAATCGGCTCGTAATATTTCATCTGATTATAATATATATTTAAGGAGATAATAAAAAAAAAGAAACAGTATTCAATTGAAATCTAAGTAAATCTTCAATCGAATTGGGTTTTGACTTCCATTATTAAGAAACAACACTAATTAGGAAAAATAAAGATCATAAAACTAAATAAATTTTTTTTTATAGACTTCACAGCTTCCACCAGAATATTAATTAACACTAGGAATTTAAATATAAACTCAAAAAAAATTTTATCAATGATTTTATAGATAGAAGAGAGTGGGTAAACGTTGTAAAACTACGCAAAAGTTATGCTAACACGCAGAGAAAGCATTATTGGAGGCGAAATAAATTTTCCAAAAGTATTTTAATTTTGTGACCAAGTGATAATAAACGACTTGAGGTTGCGGTTTAGAATATCTTCCAATTTCCAATATCTTTACTTTCTGATAAAATGGCAACCGGCATTTTTCAGCGGAGATAAATGGAATTTAAAATGAATATAATACGAATATTTTAAATCATTCTCAACAAAGAATTTTTTATTGGTGTATACAAATAAAAAGTAGTGAAAGATTCTAAAATATCATGAAAATATGAAGCAGAGAAACATTTCGTTTCGCTACATAGAATAAACGCATAATAATTCTAATGTACAATAAACGCATAAAATATGAACACGATTAGAAAAAAATTCTAATATGGAGTGTACGGATATGAAAACTGAAAAGGGAGTCCACGACAGAAATTACACTTTTCATTACTAATCTCTTATTTCATTTGAGCCGAAATTCGCAAAAGAAGAAATAAGATATTTAGTGGGAAAAATAAATATATCGAACCATTAATAACCCATAAATTTGAGCGGAAAATCCGGTGAAAAAGAGTTAGTGGAAAAAAATTTTTTTCGAACGATGACATTTGGAAAACGAGTTGCGCCCGGTAATATTTCTCGATGAAATTGATAAAAATCTCTTTGGCCAAATGAGCCAAGAATTTGGCGTCGATCGTGGAAATGAAAATTTAGTGGAGCATGTATCTATCGACCTTAAGCCCCGGAGCCGATCTAATATCAATTACACAGATGCGGCAAAGTTCCTGTCAAAATGAAGACGCTGCAAAATGGATGGCAGAAGGCGCTGGGAGCCCGACCACGCGGAAATGCAATATGAGAAATTCCTTCCCTGCAGCGGTTTTCCATTACAAATGCCTAAGCCGCTGAAAACACATCTCCATATTGAGATTCGGAAATGGATCAAATTGAAAATTGTTTGGAAGATGGACTCAAAAACGACGCCGGTTCCTTCAATAATTGTTCAAAGAACAAATGGGACCCCATGGGATAGGAGAAGAGAAATCATTAAATAATATCTTGCGAACTGAAAGAAGTTTGGATCAAATTTATCGAATTGCCAAACGAATTTTCGCCTTCAGTTAGAAAATATTCGAAAATATTAACAAAGACGCGTGTTTGCTTTTCGTTATTTGTATAATTTCAAGAATGTTGCTCTGTTTATCCATTTATTATTGAAGTTTTCAAGAAAAATACGGATCCGGAAAGGAACGCGGGATACAAACCTAGGCAAACGATCTTGCAGGATAAAACTAATGTATAGGTGGATGATGACGTCTCACATGCTTAAGTAAAATTTTGAATTATTTTTTTAAAAGCGTCGTTTTATAATGCTCCTCCATTATGCTCTAAAAGAAAAGTAACCGTGAGTTTCTATCAGTTCGAAGCTATGGAAATCATTCATTTCTCTGGTCCATGTATTTATTCTATCAAATTTATACCGCAATCGAAGACTCCTTTGGAAGGAAAAATAAAAAAATAATAACAGCAATAAATTTTTACTCGATATCTCCTCTTTTGAATTAATTCTCTGTTGTCTTCAATTTACGATCACGCCCCAAAAAAGGATTTGAAAATCGAGATGGAATTTATTATGAAAATTTGGAGTTAGTGAAAAGTTATAAAAAAGAGATTTCGAGCTTCGTGTAATTTTTTCCTCCCATCCCCGAACCGGACATTAAAGTCTGATTTAACCTATTTCCGGTGGTAGTGGTCTGGAATAATTCTCCCCGAGATAATCATCCGTGAGCCGTTGTTATTGAAGTTGTTACCTTACTTAAATAATTACTAAAGTTTTAATATTTTTATAAAAGAAGAAATTGTCTGAAAATTTTCAGCCCCTTCCGATGAATTAATGATCGGAGGTGGTTGAAAAATTTTTCGACGACATGCCGAGATTTCCTCCGAGTAAAATTACCAGCAATTCACTAATCACGTAATGATTTTTGCAGGAATTTTCATTCAATAAAATGACAATTTATTAAAATTTTAATTCACCTCATCTTGAACATTTTACAAATGGTAAAGACTTTTATTCGGAATTCTCAGAGATAAATACAAGCAATGCAATTTTCTTTTCTTCCAAAATTGATTTAAATTATTTTTTCTTTATTTTAATTGTAATGTTAGGTATCAAAACTCGCAACAAATCTTAATTTTGCACCAATCATAAGCAAGAAAACATTTATTTTATTTATTAATAAGTTTTGATAAAACTGTAAATGACCAGTTTTCAACTGGTCGATTCAACTGGTACGATTCTGATTTAAATTATTTGAATTCAACATTGTCATATTCGTTATATACGTTTTCTCTAAACTCTAAGTTTCATTTCAGTAATAAATCGACGCAAAAAAAAATTTTAATTTTACTTATTTATTTACAGTTACTAACAAAATTAGCTCTAAGAAATTTTACCAATTTTTAATTTAAAATACCATCATAAGTCGGTGTTACATATGACACTGATCTGACTAGATTGATTTTACGCCAAGTTTCAGTAATAAAGTAAAATAAACCAAATCATTTATAATTTTCGATTCAATGAATTTCAATAAATAAAACTTAAAAGTGAAGATTTTTTTTGTACGATATTTCAAAGTATTCCTCTTCTGGAAAATATCAAAAAGAATAAATAATTTGAATTTATTGAGACAAAAGTGCGCCAGCATTGCAATGAAACAATCCGCTTGAAAATATGCTAACTTAAAATCGGGAAAATTCTACGTAATTCGAGAATACCTTGTTGAAACTCTAGTAATAAGGATTGTTATTTGCATTTTCCTTTTTTTGTCACATATAAAATTTTAAACAAATGAATGTAAATGAAATATGTTACAAGTAAATAATTGTAAAAGCATAAAATTGTTATTTAGTTAACATTAGTTTATCACCTAATAAATGGATTATCATTCTTGAATTATATTAGTTCTTTAATTTTTTTATTACATTATAAATGGTTAAATGTAAATAAATATTTTGAAAATTATTTATATTTTAGAAAAAAATTTTTTTTCTTATATTTATTTCTTATATCGCTAATAATAAATGTAGCGATACTGTGAGGAATTCATATGATTTCACCGATCAGATGGTTTTTCCATCTAAACATTTATGAATATTCATCAACAAAAATTTTAATTTAATTTGGACGTGAGAGAAAAAAGGAAAATTTCTAAATCCGACAACTTGAAATCATTTCATAAATTATCCTGTAATATTCTATCACAATCTGAGCTCCTTCAATAAATGGTGATGCCCCTTATTTGATATTTCAAAAATAGAAACTGAAAACCCTGAAACTGACTTGAACATCAAAAGTATTGAACTAGCTCAGTTAAATATGAATCAATTTATCTTCAGCAATAATTTTATAAGGTATAAATTGAAAATTTCTTTAAAATTTTTCTCCCTTGAGAATTACACTTTAACATGATGAATGGATTTGAATATTTTGCTGTTATTTTAAATGCTGCATAGGCAGATGAGAGAATTCCACTAGGGTTGAGAACGAAAACCTGATTAAAAGCAATTCACGAGAATGAGAAAATGAAAAAAGAATCATTATTATTGTTGTGCAGATGAGACCGCAGCAGCAAGGTTAACGAGCAGGAGTACTAATGGAAATGTTCTAAATATCTACGGTACTATTTTTTAATTTGGATATGAAAATCTTTACTGTCAAATTATTCCGGATGAAAAATGTCAGATTAACTGCATGACATATTACATGGAGACCCTCGAAGGAACGATATGAAAATTTGAAGGCAAAAAAAATATAATACAGATTGGAGACTAAATTGATTGATATTGATGATATATAACAATAAGAAAGTACCAAAAATTATAAAAATTCTCGCTCCTGAATTATCTAACTGTTTAATTTTTAAAAATAAATTATTTTTTTTTAGGATGATATTCTATGTGGCTAAATTAAAATCGAATTTTTATCATTATATTCATATTTTTATATACATTAAGTATAATACATATTTTTAATTTCAATCCTATCTATTAACATTACGAAAATAATGTCAATTTCTTTCATGAATTTTGTTTTCAAGGTTTTGTCATTTACGGTTCACGTTGATCATGTTATCTTGTCTTAATAATTTAATAACTTAGAATCTATGTTCGTATCTAATACAATTAACGACCAAATGGAAACTTATGTTTCGCCTTAATATTCAAAATATTCAGTACATTTTTTTCGAAAGGTAAATTTTTTAAGAAACTTTACTTCAGAAAAATATTTAAATTCTTTATTTCAAAAAGTTGTACAAAGTAAATGTTTATGAAAAAATTTTAAAATTCCCGCTGGTAAACATCAAAAAAATATTTTAAGAATTAAACAAATTGCATCTAATAATAAAAAATAATTAATATCTGAATGACCTTAAATTAGAATTTAGACAACAAGAAATAACACGAATGATAAAAGCAAAATTACGGTCACTATGTCAAAATCAAAATAAAAGTTTTTTAAAATAAATTTTACATTATTCATTGGTTAAAATAAGATTTTTGAAGTAAATAAATAAAATAAATGAACATGATTTGAAATTTTAATTTCAAATTTTTTTTTATCACTAAATAATGTTTCCAGGGTTATTTCTTATTGATATCATATCATCAATCTTGAAATAAATAAAGTTAAATTAGCAATGCCTAGAAACTCCAATATAATTTAGTTTCGGTCATAAAATAAGCAATTGAAGCAGGATATATAAGGGTTTTTGAATTGGACTAAATGGCATAGAACTTAAGCTATATGAAAAACCAGAAAGTTATTACAAATTTTTCGTTTTTTTTATAAAATTTTCTGTACTAAAATTTTTTTCATAACTATCAGAATATGCTAAAAAAGTCATATGAAATATAAAATGCTCTGCCAATGCGAGAAAAAAACCAATATTTCTCTTAATCGAAAATATTTTTTCTCACATGAAAAATATTGATACTTAAAGAAAATTTTGTTATATTCTTTACATTTTCCATCTCAACAACGCGATGGAAATAATGTATTTTCGATAAAATTCATTGCTGTGACATAAATAATTCGTTATTTTTGCAGCATTATAAATAACAATTGAAGTTTCTTCATATATTTACAAACTGTACATTTTCAATTCAGGAATCTATTAACATTGTTGACTTTTCGTAAATTTCGCGATCATTCTAACCGTGCCAAAGAGAAATTATAATAATAACAATAATACAACAATGCAGATTTATTAAAAGACCAACACCATAATGTCGCATAATGAGGAAACGTGTATCAGGATAACATTCTTACATCTGGCGTATCTCTCTCTATTTGAGTATGAAAACTCCATTATTATTCTCTTTATCTTTTTATTTTGTAATCAAGAACGGCTTAACGGGGTGGATTTCTTTTTAAGTCGAAGTGTTTCAACCATATAAGTGTCACTCATGATAGCATCTTCATTGTTCTCATTACCTTCACTATTTCTTCATTAATATCCGCATAAGAATTTTATATTCTAATTCCATTCATATTTCTAATGTATCAATCTCATCTCTTCCTCGTCACTGTTAATCAAATTTATGTGAAGATTATGACAAATTGGTTACTCACTGCCCTTATGACTCGTTAAAAACTAATTTTTCCATTTTTTTTTTCAAAACTGAAACGAATTAAACAGAAACTTTCGGCAAAGATGCGAACCTCCGTGTAGAGAAATCCTGATGAAAAGATCTTGAACAAAAACAAAACGAACACATATCATCCAGAAACGCAGGTTTCGTCCACCTGACGCATTGTAAACATGTCTGGCAGTCGTATTACTTTGTAATATAAAAATAAATAAAAGCTTCAAAATTTCCAGACTCTGTACGATGATGGTCGTTAAACCCAACGAAACAGCAAAATCAAATGACGAATTAACTTAGGTTGAAAATAATATTTCACTTCAAATTTAGTTTTACGCGTAATATGAGAAGAAATTTTCAGTATTGATTGAGAAGTTCTACTCGAGAAGGCAAGTAAGTTAAATTCATTTTTATGTATGAAACACTGATCTGGATAAAAGCTCTTAACCCGAAAAAGCCAACACTCTACTACTATGCAAACGAAAACTTACATCGCATAAAATAGTAAAGGGAGAAAATTATCCATCGGCAGAATAATCCCTTATTCCAGACGATTTAAAACATTCTTATCCTCGAAGCGAATAAAACTTTCATGAAAATCCTCTCGAACAACTTTGTGTCTTTCCTTTTACCTTTCCACGATGGCATCAAATTGTACAGCATCGACTGAATCAAATAAATCGGCTTGTGAATATTGTAAAAAAATTCTCTGCGTTACAAAATTAGAAACATGAAAAAAAATAACCAATGAAATAAAACGAGTTTCTAGTTCTGACCTAGAAATTCTTGCACCAAAATCATTACGTAAATTTTATTAGGATTTTCTTCCCTTGTTAGAACATTATCCATTTTATGAATTTATCAAATGAGACAATATTTAATGAAAATGGAAACAATACTGTTTGCTCAAACTGACATCTAGAATAGCACTTATTTTAATTGGCAGGCTTAAATATTAAAATATCTCGATTCATATGATTAAAAGAGATAGGATTAATCTATGCTAATACAATATCATTAAATACTTTGAATGCTACATGAAAAATCCAAAGTTATTAAGATACCAATCAACATAAATATATATTTTCACAAATCAAGAGTAATATGTCGCCATTTATAAAGCATTCAAATCCTAGTCTGAATATGAATATTTTAAGCAATTTAGAACTATCATTGTAAATCAGTTCTATTATTTGAACAATACCAATACCAGTTATCTTCGGCAATCACTGGTATTTTTTGCAGAAACAATATTAAAGTACGCAGAAATAAAAATCAATATTATATTTTCAACATTCAAGGCTGATATTGCATGTAAAAAAAAATTATGCATATCTGAAATAAAAAAAAACAGTGTTAAATCTATTATGGTAAAAATTGAGATTCTACTAACCACTACTTAAAATTTAAGCTATTGTAAGACTCAGTAAGAATAATAAATACTTGCGTATGAAGCAAAAGTTAGTGGATGATTATAAAAATTCAGCACGTATGCTGAATTTAAAAATCTGGTTTGAAAGACAAATGAAAAAAGAGAAAAACTTGAAAATTAAATTAATCGAAAAAGGAAATTAAAAGAAGAGTCTTTGCCACTTTAATGGCGATACCGTTAAAGTTGGTTCTTTGGGGGAATTGTCTCAACCATAAAGTTGAAAAAGACAAATTCCGAATTCGAAATCCTTATAATATTATTAATTTATTATCACATTTACATTATATCACATTATCATTATATACAAAAGTCCGTTCATATTAAATAAAATGTTACTTTTTCTTAATAAAATTCGATAAATATGATGTTTCTCTTTAAACAAATAATCAAAAACTAACTGACACTCATATTTTCTTTATGCCTCGTTTGAATAAAAACATTAATTTCATTATTCAATTTTGCTTGAAAATATATTTATATATATATGGATCAATATCATTTATGAATAGCAATTAACGAGGCTACCATTTCTTTTCTATTCAAACAAATAGTAAGATTAAGGCAATAAGCACAATTATAAAATTTTTACATAACATTATATTATTATTAAAAGATTAAGTATTTCATTGTTTATAAGCTTTGAGGCCAAATGTAAGGAATTTTTGAGGAGAAAGTTATTTATTAATAGTCTGTAAAGGGTTCAGAGTTTTTGATATTGATTTTAATTTTCAAATTTTATACAATTCCCGTTTCTAGTTATTCATACTATGTAATTCTATTTGTATTTGTCTTCGGCCGAAGGGAAGTCTCCGAAATGACATAAATCATATGCAAAACTTTCTAAATGAATCTCTTATACAAAACTATTCTAATTCCAACCTTTAAGTTGCAGCTGAGCAAATGTAACAAATAATATGAACAATATTTAAAGTGTGTTACGCTTTTTTCGGATTACAGTCATTTAAATTGCCTGAATTGTTTAATTTGAAATGCATTAAAAACTTGGAAATAATATATTTTATAAATAAATGAATAATAAATCTTTATTTGAAATGTGTCTGAAAGATACAATTTAGAAGAAAAAGCACAATTTTTTAAGATTATAATTTGGCTATGATTGCTTAATTCAAAATGTGAAAACTTGTTCTTTATGAATTAAAAAAAAATAAAGTAGGAGAAGTTTATAACTTATGTTTTTCTTGCTGATGCTCTTCAGACTCAAAAAAATTAGAATGTATGAAATATTAAATTGTAATATAATTTTATTCCATCTATCTTATAGACTTTTATAGACATATTTACTATCTTAGCCAAATATAAATGGAAAAATTACTTTTCTTTATGCTAAAAATGGATTTTGCAATATGAATAACAAAGACTTTTTATAATGAACAATAAAAAAGTAATTTTGAAAAAAATAACCTGAATAGTAAATATCTAAATATTTGAAATTGCATAACTGTCATAAATAAATAATAAATATAATGAATGGATATACGACAAATGATAAGAACTTTAAATTTCTAAAATGATAAATTATGAAGCCTGAATGAAGTTTAAATATCATTTTGATATTATAATTTTAAGTAGCTATACAATTTTAGTTTCAGAAAGATGAAAAAACGATACCTTAAAAAGCCAAGCAAGGAAAAAAATTCTACGTTTCATTAATAAACAAATCTAACGCTTTCATTAAACGTTTCATTATTCTTGTCAATTATAGCGTTATTTTATACTAACTATTTTCATACTGCTTTAAAATTATTTGTTTTGATGTAATTTGTCTTAGATATCCGAAGTAGGTCAAACTGATTAATATTAAATTAAACTATATCTAGTATTAAAATGTAATATTCATAAAAATTGCTTCTAATTTAACCCTGGATTTTAAAATTTTTAATATTAGAATCGTTGACTTTAATCAGTATAACATTATTGAGATATCTGTATTGCATCATAAATTATTTCCACTGTACATAAAGCAAGGAGTATGAGAGCAAAAAAGGATCAAAAATTGCCAAAACAAAAATGAAATATAAATATCCATTAACGATATTTTATTTCTTTTAATGTTTTTAATTTTTACTGATAATATAATCTGAAACCTTTAAAAGTATTGTAAGCTTTTGTTCCAAAATTTTAATCAAAAAACCACAATATATATTCAAAATTCAAGAATTCATATACAAAGCGCAACTGTTAGCTGTACACGAAGGGAATTCATTATTTTAATATCATTTATAAAATCCTAAATTTTATATACCCATGAAATTCGCAAAACCAAGAAATGTTTTATAATATCCGCAACAATAATACAATTTTAATGCAAAAATAGAAATTTATTAGTAGCTGCTACAACTTGAGAGAGCATGGCAAATATCTTGCAACACTCAAAAAATATGGAAGATTAATAAAATTTTATTGCATTTTTCACAGAAATTTGACCCAGTTCAATTACACTTCATTATATCTATATCGAAAATATTATATCAATAGTCTTAACTGATAAAAGAATAATTATGAACGCCGAACAAAATTTAGTAAGAAAGATCATATAAATAAGCTAAATAAAAGGAGTTACAAGCAAAATTATTATATGTAATTATGAATAGCGATACAGCAATCAATACAAAAATAGCTAATATATACTTATGAAAAAGCATTACAAAACATTTATAATTTTACTGAAAGAGAGAATAATATTAAGACGCAAAATTAAATTTGCAAAATTATAACGAAATTAGAAATGTGCTTATGATATGTATGTGTATACAAAGAAAATCGTTGTGGAAAAAAAAAATTAAAAATATTTTATTTTGTTCGGTAAATACATGTATGTAAATTTTTAAAAAAATTATCTTATTTATTTCTCAAAAATAAGCGCAATCTCATATATTTGGATCACTTAACAATCAATTTAAAACCTTAATGTCAAAAAAGATTGTTTCAAAAAGACTTATTTTGATGTCAACAGCTTCAGTTCTGTTCAATCGGAGATTTAAGCAAAACAAAAAAAAGAAACTTTAAAAAATGTTATCACAATAAACGAATAAATCTTTATATAATTGCCTGTTCTGATTAATACGTGATCGTTATTTTCTCGCAGATATTGATCAATAAATATATTACTACTATTATATTACCAAAGTTAAGTAGCAGAATTAACTTTTTTAAATTTTAATACTAAAAATTAATATTAAATTGATTTTGATTTTTTCATATAAAAAAAGAAGTCGGCCGAGTCAAAATTTATAATCTTGTATAAATTAATAATTAATTATGTTTAATAATTAAAAATAAAAAATAAAAAGTAAAAAAAATAAATAAATAAAAAAATTAATTAAATAATTAATTTAAAAAATTTATTAATAATTATTTTAATTTATAATGTAATATAATTATAAATTAATATTTATTGTAATCCATCGATGAATAATCAAGTGAATTTTACTTTTTCAAGTGCTTTTTATAAGTGAACAATTGCGAAAAAGAAAATTTTTCCTGAACAGCAGAATATGTAGATTTATAATCCTAGGAAATTAACCTAACCTAACTTGCCCAGTACACACAAAAAAAATGATTGTGGAGCCGATTCCTTTTTTAACTGGAAAATTTTAAAGAAACATGAAGTACTTATTTCTTATTCATAACCTCTTTCTTCATAAATACTATTCAACCAAAAGTCTTTCATGTAAGTATAGGAATGTTTCTTTTGTGTAAGCTTTCAAATGTGTTTCGAATATGATTTCGATTCCTTAAAAAAATTCTTAAATTTAATTTTGCGGTCTTCAATTTCTTTCTCTTCAAATTACTTTTCATGAAATCTCTCCTTTGCTATGATTTAAAAAAATTTGCGAATTTGTATAGCTGTTTCAAACATTCTTCTTCCTTTCCTCTCTCAAGCAAAATTCAATCGAAACTCAAGACAGTTCAAATGTTTGTTCGGAAAAAGAAAAATATGGTTTTGACAATTCTAATGGAGAAAAACAATTTATCACAATAGGACTTCACCAACGTTTTCCTTTTTCACTAATTAAAACCATTTTTCAACAAAACTAGATATGTTTTGAACCTAGAATGAATGAACCTAGAAGTTGATAGTTATTATGATTAAATATAAGAGAAATTTAAAGAATTTATAAAATTTTAGGTTACCGTCGAGGCTGGAATATTAATAATTCATAGCCTTTTAAAGAGGAATCTTAATTACCTTCTTCATATTATCAAACACACAAAAGCTTAAAATGTTATTTTGTTCAAATAAAACCTCAACGAATATTGCACTTCTTTAACCTTTTTTAGTATCATGTTAATTTAAGCTTTCATATTATTTCAAAAAATACTAATTAATAATTCTAAAAATGTTTTTTTCTTTAATGAACGATATCTAAAAGGGAACTTGTTTTCGAGTGCTCAAAAATTTTTTGACATGAAGTGGTCACTGCGATTAACTGACCAAAAAGTAATCAATGTAAATCTTACGAAAAAAGTTCTTGGAAAATGAAAAAAATATCCAGCAAATTTATTTTTTTATACATTAAGCGTTATGGAAATGATTAACTTTTAGATAACTTAATAAAATTATCAAAAATTACATAACGACTGAAAATTAAAGATTACTTAATTCTTTTATTTAATTTTTGCAACTAGGGCTATAAATTATTCGTTAGGCAGAAACTAAAATAAGAAAATTTTTAAAGGATCAATTTAAAAAAAATAAATTTGATTTCTAATCCTTTTTTATAACTATGAAATGTGTTTATACATGCTGCAATAAAGTAAGATAAAAGCTCAATTGTTTTGCTTTCAAAATTATTTTTCATTACGCCAAATGAAAACATGGTTATATGCAATGAAAATAATTTTATACATAAAATGTGACTGAATTATACATTTTATTTACCCGTTGTTTTCAAAACACGATATCTCATCATTTTATTTTTTTAAAAAATATTTAAAAGCAGCATAAACAATACAACCTACAAAGACCAAAAACAAATGGATTAAAAACAAAGTGCTTATGCGATCCAAAACAAATTACAAACGAAGAAAACAAAAATTAATTGTAACATTTCATGGAAATTTTAATTCAAGAAGAAACCTTTACAATATAATAATCCTGAGCGTTCTTAATTCCCCCTTCAGTTTTCATCTGAGACTTAGTTTTTGACCATTCTATTAATTCAGTTTTTGATGGTATATATATAATTTTTTTTAACACGAATTTTGGCAAATAGAAATTTGGTTGAATCAAAACCTTTTCCCTTACATGATAAATCATTCTAGTCGGAATTAAAAGCGCTTTCGGAGTTTAAAAAACCAAAAAGTTATTTCAAAAAATTTGAACAAGTCAATAGTTATTTCAATGTTACGGCTCTAAAAGATGAAAAATTAAACGGAGTAAAATAAAAAGAAACACCTTTCTTAAGTAAATCTTTTGCAATATGTAATTACCTCTCTTGATGTTATTCATCAATTGCGAATAAATATATATTATTCATAGTTTTATAAATTGAGCAAACATCAATCGCTGTCTAGCTGTTGTAATTACATTTAAAAAGCAATTTAGCATTATATAGTGATGTAACTGATACAGATTGGAAAATATATAAACATGTACCATAAATTTAAAGCTATTATATTAAGGATTCATTAAGAATAACTGGTTATATGGAACGAAGTAGTAACCCCAAGTAGGATTCAAAAGACTAAATATTCTAAATCAAAAAATTTTTTTAATTTAATTCAATATTCGGCAGGCATATCCTGATTCCAAAAATAATTTCTATTGCTGCCTTTTAAAAAAATTCATCAAACTGCCTATTAATGTCAATTATAACAAAATTTCGGAAGTCCATTTCAGAAGAGAATTTTTATTCACAGACTCTGATCATTTGAAAATTGAACAAATTGATGTAGTCATTTTTTGCGACTCAAAATGGGTCATTGCCAATAAAGTAAATAATCGTTCCCTGAGAATATTAATAGCAAATAAATCAAATCTAAAACCAATATGGATCTAAAAGATTAAATTAAGATGGGTTTAGCTTATTTATATAATTTGGATACATTCGAGAAATTTAAATCGAAAATCTTCTATTAATTTATTAGTGCTCAAGCTTTTCCGGATTAGAGCTGAGATAACCTGAAACAATAAACTTTGCCCTGTGGATTATTTTCCTCGGATTATATAAATCTTTCGGGCAAGGAATCTATCTGAAAATTTACCAAAATTCTGTTCTGAGCGAGTCAGGGAACGAAATTTGGACGCCCTGAATCAAATGCATTTTTCCACCAATTCACCGAGAAAAATCATCTGAAATTATTTACTTGGGTTAATAGCGCCGCACAACGAAGAAAAATTGATTCAAACAACTTAAAATTTAATTAAAAGTTTTTTTTTTTTGCTAAGCTGGAAAAAGGAAATCTGTGAAAGCACCGAGCTATCCGAGGTACTTCGAGAAAAAGCTGCAATTAACCCCCGTCATGAAAATCATCGTAAGTCTAGACCCAAAATCATTATTAAAAAAAAAAAGGATAGAACAGAAAAAATGTAATACTTAAAATTAGAATTATAGCGATGATATGCAACGGCGGAAGAAAAGGGTTCAGAGGTTTAATCTGATAATATTCTAAAAAGGAAAATGCACAACCGAATAACCGGAAGAAATAATGAAATCAATGAAGGTTTATGCCGTTCTCGAAATAATTAAGATTCTATGTTAACTTCAAAAATGAAAGGTATCCACGTCGAATTTTCGAATTTCAAGGCACTTTGTAATTCATTACGGAGGAAAGGCTGATCCCACGAAAAAGGTATCCCATTCAGAGTCATTCCGGCTTTCAGTTGAGAAAAAAGAAGAGAGTCTCGATTTCGCAGCCGAAGGAGATGAAATAGCAGGAACTGTTGGCGTTGAAAGTCGTAAAACATGCAAAAATTAGAAAAAGGAAAGCGAATGTAGATGACTGAAAGGCATTCCCCCTTGGTTGAATAGAAGTGAAAATTGCTGACGTTAGGAGTATTGAATATCATTTTTTCCCGCGACTGAGATCGAGAGGCTCGGTCTAACAGTCAGAACCTGCATGACGATTAATATCTTTGGTTGGAGAAAGACTTTTCCTTCGCACCCTGGAAAATCGTTAATTATTACTTCATTAGAAAGGCCTCAACGAACAATTTTTAAATTTAGTTTTCTCGCCTTTCATGTGATCCATTCTCGACTAAAATTTAAAACTCCTCCACATATGAATCTTCATAATATTAAGTGAAATTATTCGACGATATTCCATATGCATGAGATGACAAATGCAATTCTTCAGGCTGAAAATCTTACACATTTTTCCGGCTGCTTAAGATGATTTGGATCGTGATGTGGGTTCGGCATTATTCTCTCTGTGTTAAACAATCCATAAAAACTGGAAGAGCTTATACATTTACCCGAGAATGGTCTATTTTTTTTCATGGATGTATATTTTCCCGTATTTTGCCTTTTCTTTTTACCACAGGCTAGTAGTTCTTTCATTAGTATGACCAGCTCCCATTTTTTTCTTTGTATGTAATTATTCCAGCCATCTTCCTGTGATGGTGTTTCGTTGGACATACCAATTAGCACAGCAAAAGAATATTTTTCCGTTCCAGCAAATTTCACCAAACTCAGAATGTACGTGATTCATTTCTGTCTGCTTTTCAGTCAGAAAACGTTCTTATCCGCTCCGGTAAATTATTCTTTAATTCAGTGACTAACTTTAACAATTTATTTAGACTCCTGTTTAAGGTTTATAAAGTTATAAAGTTATAGTTGGAACATGCCGATCTCCGAAAGCTCTAAAACAAAGCAAAAATAGTTTCCTTCTTTCTTTATAGTTTGTTCGTCCATTTTTTCATCTGTCGTCTCTTTTCTGTTCGCAGAACAGACCTGATTGTCTTATCTCTTCTTCCATGCGTTTGGTCATAATTGAGGTGGAAAGGATTTTAGTAAGTTTCATTCGTATGGTACCATTATTCCATAACGTGCACGGTGTTTTTTCCCGATAAAACGAACTCAATCATATAATTATAGGAAATCATTAGATGCAATTGTATCTAAAAAGAAATTATCCGAAGTCATTTACCAAATGAACGATAAATTTTTTATAGAGATCAATATTGCTTAAAAACTGCCAATCTGCCGTTTGCAAAATTAATAAAAAACTGTCAGAAAATGAGTATAAGCACTACCAAATTCAGACAGTTAAACATAACAATAAACATCAAAATTGATTTGCTAGTTGAGCTAGTAAAAGGAAGGAAGGAATGAAAAGAAGCGGATTTTAATGATTTTGGTTGAAAGCTTAATTTCCTAATCAAATATGCATTAACTTCTCTTCTTCATGAAAAAAGTTCATTATGTAAAAAGGACCCAAGAAAAACATTAAACTTATTTTATTAATAAATGGATAAAGATCCCACAATGCTTCAAAGATACATTACGCAAAAGAGGTTCGTTATTGTAGCTACAATATGCCGCAAAAGACGGTAGTTGCTGCTCCAATATGAAATATAAATATTCATATTTCCATCTTGAATGGAACAAAAAAATTTTTGTTTTGAAATAATGAAATATTTTTAAAAAATAAATCAAAATATGACTATGACTCGGAGGTTTTTTGATAGCAATGATTAGGAAGTTGATGACGTTAACGTTATTTATAACTATTATATTATTATTAAATACTATATTAATAACAACAGTGATTTGAAGAGTGAGCACAATTAGTCTCGACGAAATACCTACAACAATATCAAAAATTAAGGTCTCAAAGACAATTCGATTTAGAAAAACTCTCTGTGTCTGTGAAGAAAGCAAAACCTATAAGACATATAGCAATAGTACTATCTTGACCAATGAGATCGATTACTGCAATCTATGAGCTTGAAACTTTAGTCTATAGAGATTCTCTTTATAAATATCCCCATCCCATCACACGGTATTTGGAAGAAACTCATTCTATCAAGTTTTCTCAAGTACATGAATCTCAACCCGAAAAAGGACTTTGTTCACAAAGCTTCAATTACTGTCTTCTCTTATTTTGTCATCTCAAGGGCTTCCGCCAAAAATCTTCGATCACCACATAAATTCAATGCATCTCAGCTTCAGAAATTTTAAGTGCCAACAAATGCCAAATACTCCTCAAGTTCTCTAATAAATCATCGGAATAACCGATTGTAAATGGTACAAATGATAAAAAATTATTAAGAGAGCCCGATAAGTCACAATATCATTATAAATATGCGAAAAAGACAAAAGGACTTTAACTGCAATAAAATCAGAGTACCTTAATTATCCTGTCGGTGCAAAATTATGCGTGTCCAAACATGATCGCATTTAATGCGTTATGGATTATCAAATTTTTCAATTTTTCATGCTATTCGTTAAATTTTTAGTTATTTATACTTTTCCGCATTCTTGTCGTATCGACCGACGTTTTTTCTTTCCGAATAAAGTAAGACAAATTGAAATGTGAAAGCAAAACTGTAAAAATAATTGTAAAAAATTTACTTTCGTATTAAACCGTTTTTTTGGAAACATTCTTTAGCTACTGAAGAGCAATCATATTCAATATACCCTATAACTGTATTTTACAAGCTAAATCTAAAACAAAAAAAATATTTGCTTCGTTTTTCTTAACCTTACACGTTATAATAATCGAATTCAATTCCAACAGAATTTTGTAATAAGTATAAAATCCTTCTTTCCTTTTTTATGGAAGAGAAATTTGCTGTCTATTATGTTTTGGGCTAAAAAGCAATTTACAGTACATTAGAAAATGATTACTTCCTCCATCTTTGACGGAAAATCAAATCCGGTGTTACAGCTTTTATGTAAGTTCAAATTTCTTCTTTTTGGATTTCCTATTTTCTCTCTGAAATTTATGCCTTAGAAAGTGATTTCTGTAGCCATAAGGGTTCATTGTACGGGGTGCAGACAATAATATGATTCATATCCTGGATTGCTAATTTTATTCAAGAAATAACATATTTATTTTGCTTTAAATGAGAAAGTTACAATGTCAATAGCAAAGTGCAGATCCATCGAAATAATCAGACGAGTTACTTTATTCTTTTTGATGAATAAAAAATACTGATACTACATTATTTTTTTTTGTCTTCACTCTCATCTTTTCGACTTTCCTTCCTCCTCTTTCTT
This sequence comes from Ricinus marginatus, assembly GCA_028565995.1. NCBI lineage: Eukaryota > Metazoa > Arthropoda > Insecta > Psocodea > Ricinidae > Ricinus > Ricinus marginatus. The sequence goes on along the minus strand of JAOWBB010001616.1, from coordinate 3,219 downwards.
TCTCGACTTGGCTATTCCGAAATAAAAAAAGAAAAACCAAAAAGCTTTTTTCAACAAAATAAAAAATTCACTGTTAAAAAAATTTAGAAGCAATAACAAAAAAGTATATCAGATTATTTTTGAATAAGTCAGATTTGAAGATGTTATGATGAAGTAAGTGGAAAGAAAAATTCTTAATATTAATGTTTAAATTTTTTTTTTTTAATGTGCCACATTTTAAGAAAAATTGAATCTGTGATCCTTATTTTAAAAAACAATCGAAATCTTTCACGATTATATTAAGCTAATCTTGTTTCGATAGGGATTGAAGCCTCACACTTCGTCTGCTCCCTGAAACTAAAAAATTTAAATACACATTTTAGTCTCAAATAGTCTGAAGCACAATAAAGTATTGAAGTCAGAAAACTGTTTTCGAACGAAATTCAAGATGTATTATATGAAAACGACATAATAACGTTTCGAACTAGATGTTAATTTGAGATCAAGGGAAATAAACACGTGAAATAAATGTATATACATAGAGAGAGAGAGAGAGAGAGAGAGAGAGAGAGTTCTGTATTTAACAATCTGAGTTACGTAAAATTATGAGATTCAAAACAGAAATGAAAGTAAATGCCATGCAATAAGATTAATTCAGCGCAAACAATACAAAATTTTCTTGCAGAATTTAAATTTGGCCCTCGCTTTAATCAGAATTTGTCGTTGTTACATGCTATTTCTTTAGTTTTGTCTCTATCTGGTTTAACTCACTTTGAAGACAGATTTCCTAAGCAATGCATACAAAGAAATCAATTTTTATATTGGTACATGACTGTATAAGTAACTTTCATTTTGTACTATCGAAATAATCCTAAAAATATTTTCAGTATTACAAGGGGAACTCGAAAAAGGAAAAAGAAATCTATCAATAATGGTATTTATCTAATAAAACAAATAGAGATCCCATCAAAATGGAGCAAAACTTTCTTATATTCATAAAAAGGTGAACAAAGATGATTTTATCTTAATTTAATTTTAAAAATAAGTAGAATTTTCTCAGATTTCATTTATTTACCTCAAATGCCCTTTTTTTTTTGTTATGAAACAACCTTATAAGTTCTTCAAATAATAAATAAATAGCTTCACATTTATTTCAGATCAGTAAAACCTATAAACTATTATCTTTCAGTATTCTTCTTCCGACTTGTCTTTGACGGTTAATGAAATCTAGCGTTCTTAACAAAAACCAATAGAAGTTTTAATTCTTTGAACCAAAAAAATAAATTATTTAAGTGAAAATTTGGGAAGTATTGAATTTTAAAAAGTTTTTAAGTCTAAATTTTGTGTTTTCACAATTTCTGAATTTTAACATTCGAAGAGAGACGGTGTCACATCGGAATTCACATATCTCAAACTTCGCTGCATCTAACATCGTCGATATATAACTGACTCAAAAATCCCTTAATATCAATATGTAACAACCGCGAAAGACTCCGTTTAGGAATTTTCAAATTTTCCACTTAAACCTACTAAAATCTATCCCTTCAAGGAAAACTTTAACTGCGAATATGGTGCGAAATTTATTAGATGATTATTCACAATTGCGATTAGATTACTACAGAAATCTAAATCAGAAAGGTACTTTGTTAAAAACATCTCTGAAAATGAAAATTTGTTAAAATAAATTCTTAAATTCATGTACGATGATCAATTTTCAAATTCAAATTTTTCCTAACTAAATCATGTGAATAATCACTTGAGACTACGTAACAGTCTCTTCGAACATGCCATTAACATGACACAAATTCTGAAGCTACCTTCGATTTAGGTTTATTACAAAAATGTTTCATACTTGAAATATGCTCCTTTTAAAAAAATACCTCCTGAGAAGCATAAATTATTTGTTTTATATATTATGGAAAGACAAAGATGAATCGAAATTAATGTTATTACATCCCTTCCTCCTTGAGAATGAAAAACTTCAGTAGAAAAAATTAATTACAGAAAAGATGTTACATTTGGCTCCGACAAATCAGACTAGTTTTACACTTGCTATTAAAATTTAACTTCATTTTTCCGACAAAATAAAAAAAATAAAGCTAACTGGCCCAGATCTTAAATATTTTTCTCTATCTCTCGCAAAAATATTCTTCCTGCTTAAATAAACAAGTCTCCATGTAAACACACCACCAGTAGTAAAACCAACATTTTCTTAATTTCTGAAACCGTGAAACTTATTTGCTCTAATTATAATTCATATTGGAATATCTTAGGGTTCTAAGACTGGTTCTGAATTTAAATTTTCTCTCGGTGTTTCCATATCCGAGGACCGGGCCGTAAATCGAAAAGAAGATCACCTCTTAAGACTCTATTTTGAAATTCAACCTAATAAATTTCAAAAGGCAATTTGCCAGTAATTTCCATTAATTATTTCCAAATCCGAAGTGGCTCGGATTTTGTTCTGGTACTCCAGGAAAATTTAAATATCTCCTTCCCTACCCTTTTAAAAAAATTATCTTTACAAAAATAAAGACCTACACTGTATAAATAAAGAAAAAAAAAAGTGATTTTCAAAATAAAAATAGAACGAAAAAGAAATAACAAGGCAGCATTATGAAAATACTTTAATCAATTAAAAAATAAATAAGTCTGCCGGAAACGACGAAGATTGTATTAAAGAAAAAACAAATTGACTTCCAAACTTAATTATACAATATCAAATAAATTCAAAAGCATAACCTTAAATTAAATATAATTTTTGAGAGAAGATTAAATTTCTCAACAACAGACAAAATAAAAACACTCTTCAAAACCAACCAAAAAAAATCTTCACTAAACTAATTTGATTAACGTAAAAGCACCATACATTGTAAAATATACAAAAATGTTACGTATAATATCTGTATGGAACAGCATGAATGCTTAGCGGAGAAAAAAATAATTAAAATTTCAAAAGGAATTCTTGAATGATAAATGTGATAAGAAATTTAACATGAAAATATTCTTCGTGTATTAGAATATTGCTTTCGACACATTGTAGTTTTCTTTTTTTAACATATTTTCCCAATTTCAAAAAAACTTCAAAAAGCAAATAAAAATAAATTTTATTACCAATCTTCGAATTAAAAAAAAATGATCTGATTCCTCAATAAATATAATGTAAATGGAGAAGCATTTTCTATGTTTTCTCTTCTACAAGATGAGAAACTGGTCATTTCAAAAAAAAAAAAAAAAAAAAAA